>CM026397.1:86415951-86502501 GCA_014843695.1 Archivesica marissinica | reverse complement strand
CTATACAGTAACGTATATACTCACCGCTATACAGTAACGTATCTACTCACCGCTATACAGTAACGTATCTACTCACCGCTATACAGTAACGTATATACTCACCGCTATACAGTAACGTATCTACTCACCGCTATACAGTAACGTATCTACTCACCGCTATACAGTAACGTATCTACTCACCGCTATACAGTAACGTATCTACTCACCGCTATACAGTAACGTATCTACTCACCGCTATACAGTAACGTATCTACTCACCGCTATACAGTAACGTATATACTCACCGCTATACAGTAACGTATCTACTCACCGCTATACAGTAACGTATATACTCACCGCTATACAGTAACGTATATACTCACCGCTATACAGTAACGTATATACTCACCGCTATACAGTAACGTATCTACTCACCGCTATACAGTAACGTATATACTCACCGCTATACAGTAACGTATCTACTCACCGCTATACAGTAACGTATATACTCACCGCTATACAGTAACGTATCTACTCACCGCTATACAGTAACGTATCTACTCACCGCTATACAGTAACGTATCTACTCACCGCTATACAGTAACGTATCTACTCACCGCTATACAGTAACGTATCTACTCACCGCTATACAGTAACGTATCTACTCACCGCTATACAGTAACGTATCTACTCACCGCTATACAGTAACGTATCTACTCACCGCTATACAGTAACGTATCTACTCACCGCTATACAGTAACGTATCTACTCACCGCTATACAGTAACGTATCTACTCACCGCTATACAATAACGTATCTACTCACCGCTATACAGTAACGTATCTACTCACCGCTATACAGTAACGTATCTACTCACCGCTATACAGTAACGTATCTACTCACCGCTATACAGTAACGTATCTACTCACCGCTATACAGTAACGTATATACTCACCGCTATACAGTAACGTATATACTCACCGCTATACAGTAACGTATCTACTCACCGCTATACAGTAACGTATCTACTCACCGCTATACAGTAACGTATCTACTCACCGCTATACAGTAACGTATATACTCACCGCTATACAGTAACGTATCTACTCACCGCTATACAGTAACGTATCTACTCACCGCTATACAGTAACGTATATACTCACCGCTATACAGTAACGTATATACTCACCGCTATACAGTAACGTATCTACTCACCGCTATACAGTAACGTATCTACTCACCGCTATACAGTAACGTATATACTCACCGCTATACAGTAACGTATATACTCACCGCTATACAGTAACGTATCTACTCACCGCTATACAGTAACGTATCTACTCACCGCTATACAGTAACGTATCTACTCACCGCTATACAGTAACGTATATACTCACCGCTATACAGTAACGTATCTACTCACCGCTATACAGTAACGTATCTACTCACCGCTATACAGTAACGTATCTACTCACCGCTATACAGTAACGTATCTACTCACCGCTATACAGTAACGTATATACTCACCGCTATACAATAACGTATCTACTCACCGCTATACAATAACGTATCTACTCACCGCTATACAGTAACGTATCTACTCACCGCTATACAGTAACGTATCTACTCACCGCTATACAGTAACGTATCTACTCACCGCTATACAGTAACGTATCTACTCACCGCTATACAGTAACGTATCTACTCACCGCTATACAGTAACGTATCTACTCACCGCTATACAGTAACGTATCTACTCACCGCTATACAGTAACGTATATACTCACCGCTATACAGTAACGTATATACTCACCGCTATACAGTAACGTATCTACTCACCGCTATACAGTAACGTATATACTCACCGCTATACAGTAACGTATCTACTCACCGCTATACAGTAACGTATCTACTCACCGCTATACAGTAACGTATATACTCACCGCTATACAGTAACGTATCTACTCACCGCTATACAGTAACGTATCTACTCACCGCTATACAGTAACGTATATACTCACCGCTATACAGTAACGTATATACTCACCGCTATACAGTAACGTATCTACTCACCGCTATACAGTAACGTATCTACTCACCGCTATACAGTAACGTATCTACTCACCGCTATACAGTAACGTATATACTCACCGCTATACAGTAACGTATCTACTCACCGCTATACAGTAACGTATCTACTCACCGCTATTCAATAACGTATATACTCACCGCTATACAATAACGTATATACTCACCGCTATACAGTAACGTATCTACTCACCGCTATACAGTAACGTATCTACTCACCGCTATACAGTAACGTATATACTCACCGCTATACAGTAACGTATCTACTCACCGCTATACAGTAACGTATCTACTCACCGCTATACAATAACGTATATACTCACCGCTATACAGTAACGTATATACTCACCGCTATACAGTAACGTATCTACTCACCGCTATACAGTAACGTATCTACTCACCGCTATACAGTAACGTATCTACTCACCGCTATACAGTAACGTATATACTCACCGCTATACAGTAACGTATATACTCACCGCTATACAGTAACGTATCTACTCACCGCTATACAGTAACGTATCTACTCACCGCTATACAATAACGTATATACTCACCGCTATACAGTAACGTATCTACTCACCGCTATACAGTAACGTATCTACTCACCGCTATACAGTAACGTATATACTCACCGCTATACAGTAACGTATATACTCACCGCTATACAGTAACGTATATACTCACCGCTATACAGTAACGTATATACTCACCGCTATACAGTAACGTATCTACTCACCGCTATACAGTAACGTATATACTCACCGCTATACAGTAACGTATCTACTCACCGCTATTCAATAACGTATATACTCACCGCTATACAGTAACGTATATACTCACCGCTATACAGTAACGTATATACTCACCGCTATACAGTAACGTATCTACTCACCGCTATACAGTAACGTATATACTCACCGCTATACAGTAACGTATCTACTCACCGCTATACAGTAACGTATATACTCACCGCTATACAGTAACGTATCTACTCACCGCTATACAGTAACGTATCTACTCACCGCTATACAATAACGTATCTACTCACCGCTATACAATAACGTATTACTCACCGCTATCATAACGTATATACTCACCGCTATACAGTAACGTATCTACTCACCGCTATACAGTAACGTATCTACTCACCGCTATACAGTAACGTATCTACTCACCGCTATACAGTAACGTATCTACTCACCGCTATACAGTAACGTATCTACTCACCGCTATACAGTAACGTATCTACTCACCGCTATACAGTAACGTATATACTCACCGCTATACAGTAACGTATCTACTCACCGCTATACAGTAACGTATCTACTCACCGCTATACAGTAACGTATCTACTCACCGCTATACAGTAACGTATCTACTCACCGCTATTCAGTAACGTATATACTCACCGCTATACAGTAACGTATCTACTCACCGCTATACAGTAACGTATCTACTCACCGCTATACAGTAACGTATCTACTCACCGCTATACAGTAACGTATATACTCACCGCTATACAGTAACGTATATACTCACCGCTATCAGTAACGTATATACTCACCGCTATACAGTAACGTATCTACTCACCGCTATACAGTAACGTATCTACTCACCGCTATACAGTAACGTATCTACTCACCGCTATACAGTAACGTATCTACTCACCGCTATACAGTAACGTATCTACTCACCGCTATACAGTAACGTATATACTCACCGCTATACAGTAACGTATCTACTCACCGCTATACAGTAACGTATCTACTCACCGCTATACAGTAACGTATCTACTCACCGCTATACAGTAACGTATCTACTCACCGCTATACAGTAACGTATATACTCACCGCTATACAGTAACGTATCTACTCACCGCTATACAGTAACGTATATACTCACCGCTATACAGTAACGTATATACTCACCGCTATACAGTAACGTATATACTCACCGCTATACAGTAACGTATCTACTCACCGCTATACAGTAACGTATCTACTCACCGCTATACAGTAACGTATATACTCACCGCTATACAGTAACGTATCTACTCACCGCTATACAGTAACGTATCTACTCACCGCTATACAGTAACGTATCTACTCACCGCTATTCAATAACGTATATACTTACCGCTATACAATAACGTATATACTCACCGCTATACAGTAACGTATCTACTCACCGCTATACAGTAACGTATCTACTCACCGCTATACAGTAACGTATATACTCACCGCTATACAGTAACGTATCTACTAACCGCTATACAGTAACGTATCTACTCACCGCTATTCAATAACGTATATACTTACCGCTATACAATAACGTATATACTCACCGCTATACAGTAACGTATCTACTCACCGCTATACAGTAACGTATCTACTCACCGCTATACAGTAACGTATCTACTCACCGCTATTCAATAACGTATATACTCACCGCTATACAGTAACGTATATACTCACCGCTATACAGTAAGGTATCTACTCACCGTTATACAGTAACGTATCTACTCACCGCTATACAATAACGTATCTACTCACCGCTATACAGTAACGTATCTACTCACCGCTATACAGTAACGTATATACTCACCGCTATACAGTAACGTATATACTCACCGCTATACAATAACGTATATACTCACCGCTATACAGTAACGTATATACTCACCGCTATACAGTAACGTATATACTCACCGCTATACAGTAACGTATATACTCACCGCTATACAGTAACGTATATACTCACCGCTATACAGTAACGTATCTACTCACCGCTATACAGTAACGTATCTACTCACCGCTATTCAATAACGTATATACTCACCGCTATACAGTAACGTATATACTCACCGCTATACAGTAACGTATATACTCACCGCTATACAGTAACGTATCTACTCACCGCTATACAGTAACGTATATACTCACAGCTATATAGTAACGTATCTACTCACCGCTATACAGTAACGTATATACTCACCGCTATACAGTAACGTATCTACTCACCGCTATACAGTAACGTATCTACTCACCGCTATACAGTAACGTATCTACTCACCGCTATTCAATAACGTATCTACTCACCGCTATTCAATAACGTATATACTCACCGCTATACAATAACGTATCTACTCACCGCTATAATATTCACCGCTATATAGTAACGTATCTACTCACCGCTATACAGTAACGTATCTACTCACCGCTATTCAATAACGTATATACTCACCGCTATACAGTAACGTATCTACTCACCGCTATACAGTAACGTATCTACTCACCGCTATACAGTAACGTATCTACTCACCGCTATACAGTAACGTATCTACTCACCGCTATACAGTAACGTATATACTCACCGCTATACAGTAACGTATCTACTCACCGCTATACAGTAACGTATCTACTCACCGCTATACAGTAACGTATCTACTCACCGCTATACAGTAACGTATCTACTCACCGCTATTCAGTAACGTATATACTCACCGCTATACAGTAACGTATCTACTCACCGCTATACAGTAACGTATCTACTCACCGCTATACAGTAACGTATCTACTCACCGCTATACAGTAACGTATATACTCACCGCTATACAGTAACGTATATACTCACCGCTATACAGTAACGTATATACTCACCGCTATACAGTAACGTATCTACTCACCGCTATACAGTAACGTATCTACTCACCGCTATACAGTAACGTATCTACTCACCGCTATACAGTAACGTATCTACTCACCGCTATACAGTAACGTATCTACTCACCGCTATACAGTAACGTATCTACTCACCGCTATACAGTAACGTATCTACTCACCGCTATACAGTAACATATATACTCACCGCTATACAGTAACGTATCTACTCACATCTATACAGTAACGTATCTACTCACATCTATACAGTAACGTATCTACTCACCGCTATACAGTAACGTATATACTCACCGCTATACAGTAACGTATCTACTCACCGCTATACAGTAACGTATCTACTCACCGCTATACAGTAACGTATCTACTCACCGCTATACAGTAACGTATCTACTCACCGCTAAACGTAACGTATCTACTCACCGCTATACAGTAACGTATCTACTCACCGCTATACAGTAACGTATCTACTCACCGCTATACAGTAACGTATCTACTCACCGCTATACAGTAACATATATACTCACCGCTATACAGTAACGTATCTACTCACCGCTATACAGTAACGTATCTACTCACCGCTATACAGTAACGTATCTACTCACCGCTATACAGTAACGTATCTACTCACCGCTATACAGTTACATATCTACTCACCGCTATACAGTAACGTATCTACTCACCGCTATTCAGTAACATATATCTACTCACCGCTATACAGTAACGTATATATTCACCGCTATACAGTAACGTATATATTCACCGCTATATAGTAACGTATCTACTCACCGCTATACAGTAACGTATCTACTCACCGCTATTCAATAACGTATATACTCACCGCTATACAGTAACGTATCTACTCACCGCTATACAGTAACGTATCTACTCACCGCTATACAGTAACGTATCTACTCACCGCTATACAGTAACGTATCTACTCACCGCTATACAGTAACGTATCTACTCACCGCTATACAGTAACGTATCTACTCGCCGCTATACAGTAACGTATCTACTCGCCGCTATACAGTAATGTATCTACTCACCGCTATACAGTAACGTATCTACTCACCGCTATACAGTAACGTATCTACTCACCGCTATTCAGTAACGTATATACTCACCGCTATACAGTAACGTATCTACTCACCGCTATACAGTAACGTATCTACTCACCGCTATACAATAACGTATCTACTCACCGCTATACAGTAACGTATCTACTCACCGCTATACAGTAACGTATCTACTCACCGCTATACAGTAACGTATCTACTCACCGCTATACAGTAACGTATCTACTCACCGCTATACAGTAACGTATCTACTCACCGCTATACAGTAACGTATATACTCACCGCTATACAGTAACGTATCTACTCACCGCTATACAGTAACGTATCTACTCACCGCTATACAGTAACGTATCTACTCACCGCTATACAGTAACGTATCTACTCACCGCTATACAGTAACGTATCTACTCACCGCTATACAGTAACGTATCTACTCACCGCTATACAGTAACGTATCTACTCACCGCTATACAGTAACGTATCTACTCACCGCTATACAGTAACGTATCTACTCACCGCTATACAGTAACGTATCTACTCACCGCTATACAGTAACGTATCTACTCACCGCTATACAGTAACGTATCTACTCACCGCTATACAGTAACGTATCTACTCACCGCTATACAGTAACGTATATACTCACCGCTATACAGTAACGTATCTACTCACCGCTATACAGTAACGTATCTACTCACCGCTATACAGTAACGTATATACTCACCGCTATACAGTAACGTATCTACTCACCGCTATACAGTAACGTATCTACTCACCGCTATACAGTAACGTATCTACTCACCGCTATACATAACGTATATACTCACCGCTATACAGTAACGTATCTACTCACCGCTATACAGTAACGTATCTACTCACCGCTATACATAACGTATCTACTCACCGCTATACAGTAACGTATCTACTCACCGCTATACAGTAACGTATCTACTCACCGCTATACAGTAACGTATCTACTCACCGCTATACAGTAACGTATCTACTCACCGCTATACAGTAACGTATCTACTCACCGCTATACAGTAACGTATCTACTCACCGCTATACAGTAACGTATCTACTCACCGCTATACAGTAACGTATCTACTCACCGCTATACAGTAACGTATCTACTCACCGCTATACAGTAACGTATCTACTCACCGCTATACAGTAACGTATCTACTCACCGCTATACAGTAACGTATCTACTCACCGCTATACAGTAACGTATCTACTCACCGCTATACAGTAACGTATCTACTCACCGCTATACAGTAACGTATCTACTCACCGCTATACAGTAACGTATCTACTCACCGCTATACAGTAACGTATCTACTCACCGCTATACAGTAACGTATCTACTCACCGCTATACAGTAACGTATCTACTCACCGCTATACAGTAACGTATCTACTCACCGCTATACAGTAACGTATCTACTCACCGTAACTATACAGTAACGTATCTACTCACCGCTATACAGTAACGTATCTACTCACCGCTATACAGTAACGTATCTACTCACCGCTATACAGTAACGTATCTACTCACCGCTATACAGTAACGTATCTACTCACAGCTATACAGTAACTGAAATTAAGCACTGCGACACTTCACTATAACAATAATATTTATAACATATCATATTTACACATAATATTATACGTATTTCTAAGCATTTAAATATGCTAAATAATTGTGTCTGTTTAAATGATCTAATACAAACTAGAGCTATCATGTTTTGTAATTTTGCGCCTAGTTGTATTCAAAAGATCACTACACTTCCATATTCTTGAATGATTAAAATAATACTTTGGAATGTAATGTTTTCATAAAATATCATATCCTGGACATATTAATACAAAATGATATTCATCGTCAATGCCATTTCGTTCACATAAAGTACATGTCATTCATTTCTTTCGATATAATTGTGTCTTCCAGATTCAATATTCAACTGGTGAGATGATAATCTTAGCTTAGCTATGGCATTTCTATGCTTAGCACAGTACAATTGACTTAAATATATACATTCATATAATCACACTAATAATACAAAACACGTTCTAACAACATCACATTAAAGCCCTTCCCAGTAATGACAATTCAAAAGCATACATAATTATATATATATATATTGGTGGGTACGCTTTTTTAGAAGTAAAATGTATCTAAAGTACTCTTTAAAGGATGATTTTACAGAGATAAGTTTCGTTCGTCACTATCCCCGGCTACGTGCTCGAGTTGTAACTTCCCAACTAGTAATCATCTAGTTACAGGGTTGTTATGAACTGTCAGAATAATATATTGCTTTTTGAGTTCAACTCTGTTTTGCACAGCTTCAAAAATTACTATTATTATTTATGCACCACTATCCGTGTTTATACACCAAACTTTGTGTCTATTCACCAATCTCCGTGTTTATACACCAATCTACATGTTTATACACCAATATCCGTGTATATACACCACTCTTCGTGTTTGTACACAAATCTCCGTGTTTATACTATGCACCAATATCTATGTCTAGACACCAATCTGCGTGTTTATACATCACTCTTCGTGTTTGTACACAAATCTCCGTGTTTATACTATGCACCAATATCTGTGTCTAGACACCAATCTGCGTGTTTATACATCACTCTTCGTGTTTGTACACAAAACTCCGTGTTTATACTATGCACCAATATCTGTGTATAGACACCAATCTCCGTGTTTTTACACAAATCTCCGTGTTTATGCTATGCACCAATATCTGTGTCTAGACACCAATCTGCGTGTATATACATCACTCTTCGTGTTTGTACACAAATCTCCGTGTTTATACTATACACCAATATCTGTGTCTAGACACCCATCTCCATATTTATACACTAATATCTGTGTTTATACAACACTCTCCGTGTTTATACACTATTCGCTGTGTTTATACACCAATATCCGTGCTTAGACAACAATCTCCGTGTTTACACAACAAACTCCGTGTTTATACAGCAAATGATTACAACGGTAATACGTTAACCAACCATAATGCCACACCACATCAGTGAAAAAGACATTTTCTACAGAATGTGATTATCATATTATATGGGATAATGTTTTCCCCAATATTTGTAATATAATCTGAGTATTTCTGTTGACATAACAAAATAATGTAAATAGGGTCAACATCAATATGTAATACAACACATGTGTGCTGTTTCCATTTCAGATGTTTGGGCTGGTTTTTGCCCTATTTCTCTGTCGGAAAATTGACGCTGAATACTACAGCTATTGATCGAGCTTCATCACGTGACCAAGCAAACGTCACGTGATCAAGGAAGCACCGCGTGACAAAGCAAACGTCACGTGACCAACCAGACATCACGTGCCCAAGCACTTCTAGAGTTCCAGTTTGCTTTGTTAATGAATTAATTGTGTTGTATAGAGACTGAGAAATCAGTCGTTCTTAGAGACCACCTTTATCGTGTCACGGGTGATCTGTTACTAAGAGTTTGACTGTAGGTGATTGCAGATTCCTTGGTTATCAACACGACGGCTTCAAGATGAGTGTATTTGTTTGGTTCGATGTTCGCCACCAGTCTTATGTTTATTTCACACTTCTTATGTTTTATTTCATTCAGTATCTGTTCTTTAGATTACTTAGTAAATATGATTATCGATGGTTTCAATTATACAAACATCTCTACCATTTCTTTGTCATACAAACCATCTATATTATACATACAGCTCTGCCATTTCTCTGTCATACAAACCATCTATATTATACATACATCTCTACCATTTCTCTGTCATACAAACCATCTATATTATACATACATCTCTACTATTTCTCTGTCATACAAACCATCTATATTATACATACATCTCTACTATTTCTCTGTCATACAAACCATCTATATTATACATACATCTCTACTATTTATCTGTCATACAAACCTTCTATATTATACATACATCTCGACCATTTCTCTGTCATACAAACCATCTATATTATACAAACATCTCTACCATTTCTCTTTCATACAAACCATCTATATTATACATACATCTCTACCATTTATCTGTCATACAAACCAGCTATATTATACATACATCTCTACCATTTCTCTGTCATACAAACCATCTATATTATACATACATCTCTACCATTTCTCTGTCATAGAAACCATCTATATTATACATACATCTCTAACATTTCCCTGTCATACAAACCGCTATATCATACACACATCTCTACCATTTCTCTGCCACTCAAACCGTCTCTATTATACACATGCTCTACCATTCCCCCGTCGCGCAAACCGCCTCTGTGATACAAACAGACATACCATTTTCCTGTCACATAAACAATCTATATTATAAAAAATCATCTCTACTATTCACCTGTCAATCAAACCATCTATATTATACAAATATCTCTACTATATTCCTGTCACACAAACCATTTATAGTATGCACAGATCTTTACAATTTCCCTGTCAGAAAAAACGTCTATATTATACAAACATCTCTACTATTTCCATGTCACACAAACATCCTATATTATACATACATCTACACCATTTCCCTGTCATACAAGCCATCTATATTATACCTACATCTCTACCATGTCCCTGCCACTCAAGCCATCTATATTATACAAATATCTCTACAATTTCCCTGTCACACAAACCGTCTATATTATACAAACATCTCCACCATTTCCCTGTCACATCAAACCATCTGTATTATACATTCATCTCTACCATTTCCTGTCACACAAACCGTCTATACTATACATACATCTCTACCATGTCCCGTCACACAAACCATCAATATTAAACAAACATCACTACAATTTCCCTGTCACACAAACGTCTATATTATACATACATCTCTACCATTTCCCTGTCACACAAACCATCTATATTATACAAACATCACTACAATTTCCCTATCACATAAAACGTCTCTATTATACATATTTCTCTACAAATTCCCTGTCACACAAACCATCTATATTATACAAACATCACTACAATTTCCCTATCACATAAAACGTCTCTATTATACATACATCTCTACCATTTCCCTGTCACACCAACTGTCTCTGTTATACAAACATCTGTGCAATTTGCCTGTCACATAAACAGTCTATATTAATCACACATCTCAATCATTTCCTTGTCACACAAAACGTCTCTATTATACATACATATAGACCAGTTCACTGTCTCACAAACCATATATATTATGTACACATCTCTACCATTTCCCTGTCACACAAAACGTCTATATTATACATACATATAGACCAGTTCACTGTCTCACAAACTCTATATATTATGTACACATCTCTACCATTTCCCTGTCACACAAAACGTCTCTATTATACAAACATTTCTACGATTTCCCTATCAAACAAACCATCTGTATTATACATACATCTCCACCATTTCGCTGTCACATAAAACGTCTCTATTATACTTACATCTCTACAAATTCGCTGTTACACAAATCATTTATATTATACATACATCACTACCATGTCTCTGTCATACAAACCATCTATATTATACATAAATATCTACTATTTCCTGTCACAAAAACCGTCTATATTATGCATACATCTCAACCAGTTCTTGTCACACAAACCGTTTATATTATACCAACATATCTACCATTTCTATGTCAATCAAACCATCTATATTATACAAATATTTCTACCATTTCCCTGTCACACAAACCGTCTCTATAATAGTTATATCTCTAACATTTGCCTGTCACACAAATCATCTATATTATACATATATATCTACCAATTCCCTGTCAAACAAACCATTTCTAGTATAGGAACATCTCTACCATTTCTCTGCCACAAAAACTACCTATATTATACAAATATATCTACAATTTCCCTGTCACACCAACCGTCTCTATTATAGACATATCTCTATCAGTTCTGTCACACAAACCGTCTATATTATACAAACATCTCTACTATTCCTCTGTCACACAAACGGTCTCTACTATACACACATCTCTATTATTTCCATGGCACACCAACCGTCTCTATTATACACATATCTCTATCATTTCTGTCACACATACCGTCTATATTATACAAACATCTCTACCATTTCTCTGTCACACAAACCGTCTCTATTATACACAGATCTCTATAATTGCCATGGCACACAAACCATCTATATTATACAGGCACCTCTACTATTTCCCCGTCACACTAACCTATATTTTACATACATCTCTACTATTTCCCTGTCACTCAAACCATTTATATTATACAAATATATCTACACTTTCCCTGTCACACAAACCGTCTATATTATACAAACATCTCTACCATGTTCCTGTCACACAAACCATCTATATTATATATACACCTCTACCATTTCATTGTCAAACAAACCATCTATATTATACATACATTTCTACAATTTCCCTGTCAAACAAAATATCTATATTATACATACATCTCTAACATTTCCCTTTCACACACCCCCTCTATATTATACATACATCTCTACCATTTCCCTGTCACACAAACCATCTATATTATACATACATCTCTACTATTTACTGTCACACAAACCGTCTATATCATACAAACATCTCTACAAATGCCCTGTCACACAAACCATTCATATTATACATACATCTCTACCAATTCCCTGTCACACAAACTGTCCCTATTATACACACATCTCTACCATTTCCCTGTCACGCAACCGACTCTGTTATACAAACATCTCTACTATTTCCCGTCACATAAACATTCTATATTATACACACATCACTACCATTTCCTTGTCACACAAACCATCCATATTATATATACATCTCTACTATTTCCCTGTCACACAAACCATCTATATTATATATACATCTCTATTATTTCCTGTCACACAAACCGTTTATATTATAAAAATATCTCTACGATTCCCCTGTCAACCAAACCATCTATATTATACAAATATCTCTACTATATTCCTGTTACCCAAACCATTTATAGTATACACACATCACTACAATTTCCCTGTCACATAAAACGTCTGTATTATACATACATCTCTACAAATTCCCTGTCACAGAAACCATTTATATTATACACAGATCTCTACCATTTACTGTCACACAAACCGTCTGTATTATACATACATCTCAACCATTTCTTGTCACACAAACCGTCTATATGATACAAACATCTCTACCATTTCCCCGTCAGCCAAACCGTCTAATTATACAAACATCTCTACCATTTCCCTGTCACACAGACCATCTATATTATACATACATCTCTACTACTTCCTGTCACACAAACCGTCTATATTATACATACATCTCTACTATTTCCCTGTCATACAAACCGTCTATATTATACATACATCACTATCATATCTCTGGCATACAGACCATCTATATTATACATACATCTCTACTATTTCCTGTCACAGAAACCGTCTATATTATACACACACCTGTACCATTTCCCCGTCAGACACACGTCTCTATTATACAAATATCTCTACTATTTCCCTGTCACACAAACCGTCTATAATATACAAATATCACCACCATGTCTCTGGCATGCAAACCTTCTATATTATACATACATCACCACCATGTCTCTGGCATACAAATCATCTATATTATACATACATCACCACCATGTCTCTGGCATACAAACCATATATATTATACATACATCACCACCATGTCTCTGGCATACAAACCATCAATATTATATATACATCACCACCATGTCTCTGGCATACAAACCATCTATATTATACATACATCACCACCATGTCTCTGGCATACAAACCATCTATATTATACATACATCACCACCTGTCTCTGGCATACAAACCATCTATATTATACATACACCACCACCATGTCTCTGGCATACAAACCATCTATATTATACATACATCACCACCATGTCTCTGGCATACAAACCATCTATCTTATACATACATCACCACCATGTCTCTGGCATACAAACCATCTATATTATACATAAATCACCACCATGTCTCTGGCATACAAACCATCTATATTATACATACATCACCACCATGTCTCTGGCATACAAACCATCTATATTATACATACACCACCACCATGTCTCTGGCATACAAACCATCAATATTATACATACATCACCACCATGTATCTGGCATACAAACCATCTATATTATACATACATCACCACCATGTATCTGGCATACAAACCATCAATATTATACATACATCACCACCATGTATCTGGCATACAAACCATCTATATTATACATACATCACCACCATGTATCTGGCATACAAACCCTCTATATTATACATACATCACCACCATGTATCTGGCATACAAACCATCTATATTATACATACATCACCACCATGTATCTGGCATACAACCCATCTATATTGTAACCGGGGAGTTTATAGGAATAACCAACTCTGGTTTTTTACTTATTTTCGTATTCCTTATATATGGATATAGAGAGCCTGTAAAATACAATACATACATAATATTATTATGTACAAATCATTCTACTTAATTTCAAATATAAAATACACAATTGAAGCATATCAAATAAATATTTTACAATGTAAAATATCAAAGATAAAACATTACATTACCAGAGTCTGGCTATCAGCTGACACATATACTTTCTATATTGTATAGTTACTAGTATAGTTTCTTAATGTAAAAAGGATAGCTTCACAACTTATCCGTTTAACTAGTAGAGTAAGAGTGTGGGAGTGTGGGAGTGTGTGTTTTACGTTTATTTATCGTCACTACCGGTTGCCCATATGAGCGACGCCTCCTGAAGAGATTAGTCATTTTAGATTTTTGGAGGATAGTGCAATGATACAGAAAGAGACCCATTCCAGAGTCTCCTCTGGTTCTTTTACGTGCACGGTGTAAAGCACCGACACGAGACCTCGGTTTAACGTCCCATCTGAAAGACTGTTAATCTTAGTTGGAAAGTGCACCTAATTAGTTGAGTTAGTTCACTCATTCACACATCTGACCTGATTGTCATTCACAATCACTCACCCATAATACTTTATACACAATAGTAGTGAAGTATACATTATACAAGGACATAGTATGGGACCAGGCTATATAATTATGATATGGTTCAGACCAGTGATTTTATTAGGCCATATAGGGAAACTATTGGGTGGTACGCTTGCAGCAGGGTTTGGAAATATTATAATGTACATGTACGAAATATCAATAATTATTGCCCTTTAAGATAAATATGACATGGGTTACATAGTTCCCCCTCTTGGAGAAAAGGTCTCCTGACGTTTTAATTACCTGAAACTAAATGAATAGTGTAGATCAATCCAAATAATCAAGCTATATAATAACAATGTTATTTACTGCATCATTCACTATCTAACGTCCGACATTGTGAAATGAAATAATTTTACAACCTGAAATAAAAACATAACAACAACCAATACAATGTAATTAAAGATACTAATGTAACGATAATTAGTTAAGTATTACACCGTACATGTGTATGTTCAATAGGGCTGACTTAAAGATATATGTCCAAAATAATGGACATATGCTACAAATCCGTTCCAACTATGTGGAGACCTGTAAAGGTAAGATTAACCTTCAAATTGTACAAACATGAACATTAATTTACTATTAAATAAAAACAATCAATTCAAATGACATAATGAAATGTAATACTAATGTACGTGCATTGTATATATACTGACATAGAATGATTCAAACATTGCACTTACACAGTAAAATACCAGAAATAATACTATTGTAATAACACAGTGAAATACCAGAATACAGGATATTTTGAAACAATTAAAAACATTCAATATCTCTCACTGTCTTACACATAGTACACGACCTTGTCAGTGTTTGGTCAAATGGACCACCCATTCTCCATACCTGTCCGGTGGCTTCCTTTGGCGCACCGGACGACAGGTCGGTTCAGGAGTTTGGGCAGGCATTGCCAGCAGGGACGACAAAAGGTTGGTCTATTATGGACTCTAAATGTGAGACAGATCTCTGTACCGATGGTTCCGAGGTGGTGTTATCAGATGTATCGCACTACCGGTACCAGGTAAACTGGGTACAGAGGGTTCTGAGCTCGATGTCGCAGAGTTAGATCTGGTTGAGAGTTGCACTCCTGGATTGTTCTCGACGATACGGCTAGGAATATGGGTTGGACTATCAGTAGTCGCAGGAACCGTCCTAGGTATCGTCGGAGGCAGCAATCCAGGGTGAATATGCTTTCGCAAAGCTGGAGGTCTGTATAGTTTGACACTTTCGCCTTGCTATCTAAATCGGAACTATCAGATTGGATTGCGTGAGGTATATGTACTGGTGGTGTCCGCCTGTTTATCTTGAGATTGGTTCTGGCCAAATCCTTGCGGATAGGGCCTATCTGAGATTCTACACTTACATCCACCGTCGGTGTATCTCTGGGTACACTATTGAATGGCAGGAGCATATTCCTATGCAAAGTCCGGATTGGTCCTTTGCCATTCTCAAGTTGTACACGAAATACTGGTATGTCGGGGTTCGGCATAGCTGAAGTCTGTTCTATTCTCGGAGAAAACGCTGTACAGCTTTTGACTCGGATCCTCTCCCTCTGGGAAGAAAACCGCTTTCTAGGAGGTCAATCACCCATACAATGGTAACATCATTCAATTGCTCAGCTTTCCAGTCAATCTTGTTAACATGTTCATATTCAAACATCTCCTCATCGGCCGAATGAGGAGCTGCCGAATCTGATTCACTGTCGACAAGTGGTGTAGCATTTACAGTACCTTGAAAAATCGCTTTCATTTCTTCTGGAAAAACGTATCGACGAGATAATCCATCTGCGTCTCCGTTTTGGCTGCCACTACGGTATTCAATATAACAATTGTAATTGGCTAATTCTGCTAGCCAACGGTGGCCGGTCGCATTAACCGTTGCAGATGTTTTGACATAGGTAAAGGGATTATTGTCAGTAACCATCTTAAAGTCATTCCCACACAAGTAGTCATGGAATTTCCATCTTGTGGGCGGGATAATTCCTCTCACTGGGTCTCAAACTTCGGGATGCGTATGCAATAACACGCTCCTTCCCGTCTTAGACCTGGTACAGTACTGCTCCTAATCCAAGGGAGGATGCATCCGTGTGCAGAATAAAAGGTTGGGAATAGTCTGCATATGCCAAGATTGGGTGTGATGTTAATTTATATTTGATTGTATCAAAGGCAGCTTGCTGGGCATCACCCCATATCCATGGAACGGGTGTCTTGGTCTTCTGCTTGGTCTTTTTCTTGGTTTTGTTCTGGTTAAAACCATGTCCTTCTAATAAGGAGTTTAACGGCTGTACAATCTGGGCATAATCCCTTATACATTTTCTGTAGTAGCCCGAGAATCCAAGAAATTGTCTGAGATATTTCAGATCGTGACATGCTGGCCAATCTTTAACGGCGGAAACTTTACCGGGATCCGCACTTCCTCATACATGGCTGGAGGGATTCGTCTGTATGGGTCTTTAAAAGGTGTATTGTACTCTAACACTATCTTGTGCTGTACAAGATTTGTTTTACCCAAGTCCTGACTGTCTTTTGAAAATACATGTTTCCATTTACCCAGGACTTGTTGAAGCCGAAAAACTTGAGACGGAGACAACATTGTATTGTCAACGTTGACACCCAGGTCTTCGAGAGAGGTATCTGAAGATTTATCCTGGCAAATATATGTAAAAAGATCATCCACAACTGTTGCCTCAGAAATTACGGACTATCCCATTGATGGTAACTGTTTCATATGGTGCTACCGTAATCATTTTGGTACCGCACGCTTTTACTGAGAAGGTCCGGGAGTCGAGGTTATCCATCGCCGACTTCCATTCTACTGGGATGTCAACAGTAGAATTGTCTGAAGATGGGGACAAAAATGTCTTACACCTTCTAAGAACGTTTGTTCCAACAATGACGGTACACGTTTTGTTAAGACTATTGTCTGGGATGACCAGAACAGGAATATCCAATTTAAAAACAGATAAAAACGGTAATGTGATGGTAGACTCAAAATAACATGAGTACTCCATGCGTGAACCATCAGCAATTAATAAGTCAAGACCAAGAGTGGTGAGAGGTTGTAATACAACATCTGAAAGTCTCTTGAAACGAGAAAGAGAAAGAGTGGTTACTTGACTACCAGTATCAATCAAGGCTTTAAAAGAACTGCCGTTGATAACAATATCATGTTCATTCGGTGAACCTATAAGACGGTTCACAAATTGTTGTTCTGGTGGGTGTGGGTTCGCTTGGGCAACTTGATCACCAGTCACTGTTTGGCCCTCAACAGAGACGGTATGTAGTTTAACGATTGGTGATATTGGGTAATGCCTCTTCCGCGACCAAATGACCTTGGTCCGGAGTTCGGCTGCAGATGTGATCCTTGCGGATTGTAATCCTGCTGACTATAACCAGAAGCTTGGTTTCCACCACTGTATCTCCCAGGTCTATGACCGTGACCTCTGTTGGTGCTAAATGGTTGTGGTGGTAGAGAGAATGACTGATATTGTTGTTGCTGGTTGTGGATAGAGTCCAGCTTCTGTAAAATCTGGTCGAACTTGGAGTTGATCTTCTTGTCCATCATGTTCTCCCAGGAAGTGAGTTTGGTATCTAACTGATCCAAGCGATACTGCATTTTCTTTTTCAATAAAGAAAACTGTTGTTGCACGCAGTAACTGTATTGTTCTTAACAGAAACCTTCTTAGAGAAAGGAGTTGTCTGTAGAACATTACCAGTTGAAGAAGAGTTGAGATTAGAAGAAGTCGATGTGCGCAACATCTCTTTCTCAACTTTGCGGATTTCTCGAAGTAATTGGTTGTAGTCCGCCAGGGTATCATACTTGTGGCGGGTTTGCAGTCGCAACATATCCGAGGATAACCCTGTCCAGAACTTATGACGAGGTATGTCATTCCTTGCAACACCTGGTAACTGATTGCCTGTAACAACGTTTCTAAGCGACATGCATAGGGTGTTACTGATTCGTCCGCTGCCTGAGAGGAATTAAAACATTCTGTCATCATGTCCTCTTTGGTCGATGCATCTGAGAAAATGCAGTCTAGCTTATCCACAATCTGGACTCCTGACCTAGCGGAATCACCATCATACGGGCAGAACCACGAAGGGAACTGCGCACAGTGTACAACAGGTTGGTGGCTGATATTTCCGGATTTTTCATCAGACATTGGACTTCATATCTCCATATAACGTAAGGCACCTCCCCCTTGTTGATAGGTTCATCACCCGAGAAGCTGGGTATCTTAGGAGGCTTGGATGAAAACAGTGTCGGATATGGAAGTACATTTGGGGTTGAAACAAAAGGAAATCCAGAAGGTGGTCTATTAAGAAAAGACTGCACTGATGGGGTACTATCTGCACCGTTGTCTGGAATGTCAAACCGTCTGCCTCTGAATGAAGTGAAGGGCAAGGGCGGTGGGGGTGCTTGAGCTGACTTTGGAACAAAGTCAAAATGCTCACTCAACTGTTTATAAACCTGGTCCATCATCCCCGGGGGTAATCCTCCAGGAGTGCTCTCCTTTCCTGGTGTAGCCATTATAAAAAAATTATAACCAGGATATAAGGACAATAAATACAAGAGTTGCACAAAAATATGCAACAGGGACAACAAACTCAATAGTGGACACGCGAATACGGCGCAAAAATACCGTCGCAACCGTACGTAATATCGCGATAAATAATTGTTGAAACGCAAAAATATTTCGCAAAAAAATTAAAAACG
The DNA here is from genome assembly GCA_014843695.1 of Archivesica marissinica. Lineage (NCBI taxonomy): Eukaryota > Metazoa > Mollusca > Bivalvia > Venerida > Vesicomyidae > Archivesica > Archivesica marissinica. Next base: position 86,481,859 of record CM026397.1, on the reverse strand, counting down.
CAAGAATTATATATGCTATAATACAAATGTATGGTTGGCCTTTAATACTCTGTTGAGAATCAACAGTAGCTAATTATAACTGTCTATGCAATGTAACACTCTCAATATAAAGGCTGAACTGACCAATAAATAAGTAGGTCACAATGAAAAGGTGTAAACTGATTGTATGTAAACAGATCAGGAATTTAACCTATCCACAATCAATACTGTATACCTGTAAATAAACACAGACTCTATTTTAACACAATACACACAGCACAAAATGTAATGCACTGTAAAAGAATACACAATTACTGGACTGTAATACAATATACATATAATCCTGAAAATAAATTTAATTGATTTAACAGTGATTATGCAATCTGTTGTATGGCAAATAGAAATTGGTGCTCCTACTGGCATCTATCTATACCTGAAACTCGAAATTTGGAACAACATTACCCTCTGAAAAGAATGACAACCGCAGGCCTTAGCAAGGGCGTAGATATAACCTAGTTATATGGGTAATATTATACTGGGGCGTAGGAATATATGGGGTAACACAGATCACATAAATATAATATACAATATAGATCTATCCGATAATACAACAACATCTCCTCACTTACATACCTTTCTTTCTGCTACTCACGATTCAATGTTGCCGGAACAATAAGTTTAATTAATATGTGCAACTTGTGAATAATGACATGCAGGGATGTGTGTTAGTAATACAGAATAAAGAAACCGTATGTATACAACCAGGTTATCGAAAATCTATGTCGTAAATAACTTATACACTTAATTGGATAAATATGGTACTGCCCAGATATAGGTCACTACCTAACTATAGTGACACATTCACAGAATGTTGATGAAGTAGTCACTACAGGACTAGGGAACGTACGTACCCTATAGCAGCTACTCTTAACCAGGATACATATGCCTGAGTTGCAGTGTTGTCTGAGCGTCTGTGGCGTGCTTGCTTGGTCGCATCGTTTTCCAGAATGCCTCACTTCCGGTCCAAACGGTGTCTCCATCTTCCGCGTCAGACTGTGGCTCTTCAATGAACCCAATTGCCATTTACTACACTCCTCCCCACTTTATCTAGAAGGACTTCCTCCACATCATTCTGGCAATGGGTCCGTTCTTCAGGCACAATCGGTCTGACCGGCTTGTGACATCTCTCGACGGAAATGACATTCTCTGGACCTACTTGGTGTCTGACCCCCAAGTAGGTATCTTCCAAGTTGTCTACTTTTCCTGGGCAGGCTTAGCCGATGTAAGCGGTTAACCAGTACTAAGTCCATCGATGACTCCATCCCTGGCTTAGTGTCTTACACCTAAGCTTACACCTACCTTTCATGGGCAAGCCTAGCCTACATAAGCAGCTAACCAGTACTAAGTCCATCAATGAACCCATCTCTGGCCTAGTGTCTTACACCTAAGCTTACTCCTACCTTTCCTGGGCAAGCCTAGCCTACATAAGCAGTTAACCAGTACTAAGTCCATCACTGAACCCCTCTCTGGTTTAATGTCTTACATCTAAGCCATACTTCCAAGCATTTCTACTTTTCCTGGGCAAGCTTAGCCGACTTAAGCCGTACTAAGTGCATCACCGGACCCGAATCCAGATCTGGCTTAGTACCTTGCACCTAAGCCATAATTCCATGCAATCCGGTCCCTACGGTCGGCTTACTTGGGAGGTTGATGATGCAAGTAAAGACGACGTGCGTTGTCCCCCGCCGTCTTCATCATATCATCCCCTTTGCCTCCCCTGATCCTGGGTCGCTTCGCAAGTCTGTGTCTCTTTCTGGTTCGAAATTACACCTGCAAAGTTCAGCCTTTTAGCTTGAACTGGCTTGCCACCGTCGTATAACTGATTTTCTGCAGTTCCCTTTGAATCCCCGTAGAGACCGACCAGTTCCCGATTCGGCTACCCTTAGTACTGATCCCGACGCCGACCTGCGCAGTGTCGACCGTGGATCCCTGTACTCTTTGCGGAGCCAACGGGTCTGCAATGTCTACGATGTCCATGGACGATTCTAAATCTCCGTAGACCGATCAGTTCCCTCCTCGCCTACCCTTAGTACTGATCCCGACGCCGACCTGGGCAATGTCGACCGTGGATCCCTGTACTCTTTGCGAGGCCCAAGGGACTGCAATGTCTACGCTATCCATGGACGATCGTTTATCTCCATAGACCGACCAGTTCCCTCCTCGATTGCCCTTAGTACTGATCCCGACGCCGATATGTGCACTGTCGACCGCGGATCCCTGTACTCTTTTCGAGGCCAACGGGAATCTCGATAACCGATCCCCATTTTTCAGTATTCACACCAGCCACAAGGCAGATCCTCAGGCAGCCTCTGAGCACACGCTTATTCTCTTCTATTCTATTCTAGACAAGGAATCTGCGTATCCATGCTTATTGCCTGGCCGGTGGCGTAGCACCATATTATATTGAGATAGCTCCTCGAGCCATCTCGCCAACTGCCCTTGTAGTTCCCTGAACCGCATCAACCAGGTTAGACTCGAGTGGTCAGTCATAACCGTAAAGGGTCTCCCTAACAGATAGTGTCGATATTGGCGTGTGAACCGCACGACTGCTAAAAGTTCTTTTCTAGTAAAACAGTACTTGCGCTGCTCCGCGAGTTAACGCGTATGGTTTGAGCTCAGGTTCCACCAGTCTCACTCTGCCTGTATATGTCCTGCTCAGATTCACATGTTACCTGTGTATCTGCATACACATTACTGTCCGTCTCTAGGAACTCTTCTACTGGATAGGCTCTGCCGATCTGGATCCCTTGTTTTAACAAGCGGTGTTTATCACTTGGGTTGACAACCCACACAATCGGATCCGCCCCTGCACCACAAATTACTCTCGGTACAAGGACTTTCAGACTATCTACAGGTTCAACGTAGTACTCGGGCATCTCGCAATTAAGAATACATTTCACCCTCATCACGGAGTTAGGTTGGATGGTCTGGCGTTTGGCCACTGTAACCCGAGCAACCACAGGCGTTTCTGCACTGTTACCTCCATACAGGTTTATCTCCTGCCCATCAAACACCAATATGCCTCTACCCATGTCAAACACGGCAGACCCTCGACATAATATGTCAAAACCGAGGAGCATATCTTGTTCGATTGGAGCCACATAAATGTGCTCGCTATACCACTGTGCGCCAATTTTTAACCGTACAGGTCCTACCATCAAACCCTTCATACTCATCTGTCGACCAGCAGTCATGACTTTTACCTCACGTAACTTCGGAGGTGGTTTCTGTAGCGAGTTATATAGCCTATCTGAAATGATCGACATCTGGGCTGTGGAGTCTACTGTAGCTGTAGCTTCCATACCAGCTACCCGGACTTTCATGCTGAACTCTACCCGTTCCAGTTTAATGGCGACGTGGCGCATACCTGTCACCAGATCTTGGGCAATTCCGCTTGAAATGTCCCTTTTCTCCACAGCCAAAACATTCACCAGCTTTTGCCCTACTATTAGCGGGCCTGGTAGTTACACTACCCGTCTGCTGCTTTACCTCTGCAGTAATGTTGTCCAGCCCTATCCGTAGCTGTTCCTCCAACTGTGTTTGCAACGTTTTCATTATTGCTCAAATAGAGGTCAGTTCAGGGGTGCCTTCACTCCCTTTCCCCCCTTTATTGGGCAACGTTGCCCTGTCTTGTACCGTATACACAGCGGGATGGTCATCCTCATGATCCATCTTACGCTGTACACGTTTGGTCTTACCAAACATTGCTTGGTGTACGTGCTGGTAGCGACGTACACCATTCATGGCTTCCTCCATGGTGCTAGGGTTTTGTATGCACACATGATGCCCCGCTTCACGACCCACAAGCCCCTGGCAGAAGCGAGTTATTGTTTGCTGCGTGGAATAGTATTCGGGAAGATCGCGAAACGCCTTGGTGGCTAATGTAAGGACTCTATCTGCCCAATCCTCTAATGCCTCTGTATGTGACTGGGCTGCCTGTTGAAACCGGACCTGTGCTGTGGTCGGAAGCTCTCTCGCACCAAACCGACTCTCTAGCTTTTGCATGAGTCTGCGATAGGACAGATCTTCTCTACGCTCAGTTAATATTGCTTAGAAATCTGCAGCTTTTCCTGTAAGGCTCCAGCACAGACACTTCAAGCACTCGTCCTTTGTCCAATCACAGGCATGTGCAAAACGGACAAACTTCTGCTTGAACGCAGTCCAATTACCCTTGCTATCATATGTTAGATTTTTGGGCAACATGTTGATGACATCTCTAGCCAGTTTTCGCCTATTAAGCAGGTCCTGACCTGCTACCTTGCGACCTTTGTCAGTACGACTTGGTCGTATACTGAATTCGGCATCAGTACTACTGTCGCTATCTTCGGGTGCATAATACCTCTTTGCGACTGGGTACCGTACACAGGACCCTACCCGTGTTCCACTGAACAAATCAGTCGCATGATGCCCAACACGACGTGTACTATGTTCCCAACTTATCGGGTCATACACATTAGGGTTGTATTCCGGCCTTTGTGAAGGTCCCGGCGAAAACGGATTCCCACCTGATATCGCTCCTCAGCAGTAGGTGGGTTAGGCTGGGTTAGGCAGGGCAGAATCTTTCACTGGTATACTCTATATTGATGCCTTTCCTTCCACCCTCTGTTGGACCAGACCAGTCGCCGTGTTCAATGTCTTAAGAGCATCGGTCCAATCAGACTGTCTAGCCTCCTCGGTGTACTTTAATGTATCACCGAGCGGTTGAGCATAATGATCATCATGATCAGACTCTGAAGAATGAGATTCTCCGGATGGTAGCTGAACATTGGGTCTAAAATCTATCATCCGAAGAGCCTCACTACTCAGCGTACTCCTTGTAATGGAGGATAGCACCCCCGGAGTGATATTGCCACTATTCTCCCTAATGAGAACGATCGTATGGGCAAGCCTCGCTTTAATCTCAGGGATCGTGACCAGTTGCTCAATTGTTGCATAATTAATGGGGATATGGTTCCCTTCTGGGACTAAGTTACCTTCAGACATAGTTCCAGGTATATTATGCTAACAAGTATATAGACAGACAACACAAATGCGCACTTACTTGTGAGTTTTTCCAATTTCCTGAAAAACAAAAGCAAACGCAGCTACTACACAGGACAGAGACTCTCCTTCCCCTTTAAAGAAAGTTATTTACTATAAAATGGGTTGAGACCAACTATAAAGGCCAATGATCTGTTCCAATGTCGTAATTCAGTTCACTTCCGGTAATGCACGTGCGTAGTTGACTTCTATGTTGACGGTTTTACATCAGCAAAAACAAGCAAACTGCGTCTTGTTTTTGTGAAATCGATGGGTATAGGACGGACGTTTTACGCCTGTACCCAATCGATTAAAACCGGATTCCTCAATATACCAAGCAGCCTCAACGTTCTTCAAACACCTGCGTTTTTTACAGCCTGAAGTCACACAGCAGGTGCTCGCAGTGTTTATTCTTCTTCACGGCGTGCAGTTCTTTATCCAAAAAACTTCTGACACCATTGAAGTAGTCACTACAGGACCAGGGAACTTACGTATCAGGATAAATATGCCTGGTTTGCAGTGTTGTCTGAGCGTCTGTGGCGTGCTTGCTTGGTCGCACCGTTTTCCAGAATGCCTCACTTCCGGTCCAGACGGTGTCTCCATCTTCTGCGTCAGACTGTGGCTCTTCAATGAACCCAATTGCCATTTACTACAGTGATGACAATTAAATAATGTATAGTAAATGAATTTACAAATGTAGCACACTAATTACATGTATACAATTTTGAAATATATCGGTTCACAATCACACGAGAATACGTGGAATCAAAAATAACCGTCAATGAATTTACTATGACTATAAATTAATAGATCATGTACAGTTTTGACAATAACTACACACCTAGTATGAAAAGCCTTGTACAGTTTAGACTAATGAAATACAAATGCTTTTAAAATGAAATTTACAAAATGACTGGTACGAACCGATACCTTTCAAAAACACAACAATATAGACAATACATAATACAAAACACTTACGTGACAATATCCTTAAACAATATTCCTGTATATGTTACACAGTTTTAACACTTCACAGATTAATTGATCACTGTACACCTAAATAGTTACACCTTACACTTAAAAAAAACACACACGCGTAAACACACTTTCCTGTTTAAAAACACTTCCACTTGAATCATCCTATGCTGGGTACCCTTATCTCCTGGCGCCTTTCGACTCCACAGTGGTGATTACTTTTCCCATTCGTGTAGATTTGCCGTAGCCCTCAACTTCCTCGTGCGCAGCAGATTCCGTTTTACGGCCTGTAAGCATCTTGCCGACTCTGGCTCTTTTCTAACATTCCTTGACGGGGAGCCATTTGTAACCGGGGAGTTAATAGGAATAACAAACTCTGTTTTTTTACTTATTTTCGTATTCCTTATATATGGATATAGAGAGCCTGTAAAATACAATACATACATAATATTATTATGTACAAATCATTCTACTTAATTTCAAATATAAAATACACAATTCAAGCATTTCAAATAAATATTTTACAATGTAAAATATCAAAGATAAAACATTACATTACCAGAGTCTGGCTATCAGCTGACACATATAATTTATATATGTATAGTTACTAGTATAGTTTCTTAATGTAGAAAGATTAGCTTCACAACTTATCCGTTTATCTAGTAGAGTAAGAGTGTGGGATAGGGGTCTTGAACAAGTTAGTTGGAAAGTGCACCTAATTAGTTGAGTTAGTTCACTCATTCATACATCTGACCTGATCGTCACTCACAATCACTCATCCATAATACTTTATACACAATAGTAGTGAAGGATACATTATACAAGGACATTGTATGGGACCAGGCTATATAATTATGATATGGTTCAGACCAGTGATTTTATTAGTCCATATAGGGGAAACTATTGGGTGGTACGCTTGCAGGGTTTGGAAATATTATAATGTACATGTGCTAAATATCAATAATTATTACCCTTTAAGATAAATATGACATGGGTTACAATATTATACATACATCTCTACCATTTCCTGTCATACAAAACGTCTCTATTACACATACATCTCGACCATTTTCCTGTCACACAAACAACTATATTATACAAATATCTCTACCAATTCCCTATCATACAAACCGTCTATGTTATAAATACATCTATACAATTTCCCTGTCATACACATCATCTCTATTATACATTCATATCTACCATATCCCTGCCAAACAATCCATCTATATGATGCACACAACTCTACAATGTCCCTGTCAGACAAACCATCTATATTATACACACATCTCTACCATTTCCCTGTAACACAAAACATCTCTATTATACATACATCTCTACCATTTCACTGTCATACAAATCGTATATATTATACATACATCTATATCATTTCACTGTCACACAATCTTCTATATTATACATACATTTCTACCATTTCCCTGTCACAAAAACCATATATATTATACAAACATCTCTACTATTTCCCTGTCACACAAACCATCTCTATTATGCATTCATCTCTACCTTTTCCCTGTCACACAAACCATCTCTATTATGCATTCATCTCTACCTTTTCCCCGTCACACAAACAATCTATATGATGCACACATCTCTACAAATTCCCTGACACACAAACCATCTATATTATACATAGCTCTCTACAATTTCCCTGTCACACACGCCATCTATAGTATACATACATCTCTACCATTTCCCTGTAACACAAAACATCTCTATTATACATACATCTCTACCATTTCACTGTCATACAAATCGTATATATTATACATACATCTATATCATTTCACTGTCACACAATCGTCTATATTATACATACATTTCTACCATTTCCCTGTCACAAAAACCATCTATATTATACAAACATCTCTACTATTTCCCTGTCACACAAACCATCTCTATTATGCATTCATCTCTACCTTTTCCCTGTCACACAAACCATCTCTATTATGCATTCATCTCTACCTTTTCCCCGTCACACAAACAATCTATATGATGCACACATCTCTACAAATTCCCTGACACACAAACCATCTATATTATACATAGCTCTCTACAATTTCCCTGTCACACACGCCATCTATAATATACATACATATCTACTATTTCCCTGTCACACAAACCATCTATATTATACACACATCTCTACCATTTCCCTGTCAAACAAACCATCTATATTATGCATACATCTCTACCATTTCCCTGTCACACAAAATGTCTCTATTTTCCAAACATCTCTACAGTTTCTCCGTAACACAAACCGTCTATATTATGCATACATCTCTACAATTTCCCTGTCACACAAACCATCTATATTATGCATACATCTCTACTATTTCCCTGTCACACAAACCATCTATATTATACATACATCTCTACCATTTCCCTGTCACACAAACCATCTATATTATGCATACATCTCTACCATTTCCCTGTCACACAAACCATCTATATTATACATACATCTCTACCATTTCCCTGTCACACAAAATGTCTCTATCATCCAAACATCTCTACAAGTTCCCCGTCACACAAACCATCTATATTATGCATACATCTCTACAATTTCCCTGTCACACAAACCATCTATATTATGCATACATCTCTCCCATTTCCCTGTCATACAAACCATCTATAGTATGCATACATCTCTACCATTTCCCTGTCACACAAAATGTCTCTATTATCCAAACATCTCTACAATTTCCCCGTCACACAAGCCATCTCTATTAGAAAAACATCTCTACCATTTCCCCATACAAACCGTCTATATAATACATACATCTCTGCTATTTCCCTTTCACACAAACCATTTATATTATACATACAATTCTACCATTTCCCTGTCACAAAATCCATGTCTATTATACAAACATATCTACCATTTCCCTGTCACACAAGCCGTCTATATTATACATACATCTTTACCACTTTTCCCTGTCGACACAATACTAACTCGATGGAAACAATACTAACTCGATGGAAACAATACTAACTCGATGGAAACAATACTAACTCGATGTACACATTACTAAATCGATGTACACAATACTAACTCGATGGAAACACTAATAACTCGACGGACACAATATTAATTCGATGTACACACCACTAGTTCAATCAAAACCATAATAACTCAATGGCCTCAATACTAACTCGACGGACACAATTCTAGCTCGATGTACACAATTCTAGCTCGATGTACACAATAATAACTCGTCGGACACAATAATAACTCGATGGACACAATTCTTACTCGATGGACACAATAATAACTCGGACAAAATTCTATCTCGATGTAAACAATAATAACTCGATGTACGCAATAATAAATGATGTACACAATATTAACTCGATGGACACAATAATAACTCGATGTGCATAATAATAAGTCGATGTTCACAATAGTAACTCGATGAACACCATATTAACGCGATGTATGCAATAATAACAACTCAATGAACTCTCAATACTAACTCGGTGTACACAATTCTAACTGGATGTACACAATAATAACTGGATGTACACAATCATAACTCGACGGACACAATACAAACTCGATGGACACAATACTAACTCGATGGATACAATACGAACTCGATGTACACAATACTAACTCGATGGACACAATACTAACTCGATGGACACAACACTAACTCGATGGACACAATACTAACTCGATGGACACAATACTAACTCGATGGACACAATACGAACTCGATGGACACAACACTAACTCGATGGACACAATACTAACTCGATGGACACAATACGAACTCGATGGACACAACACTAACTCGATGGACACAATACGAACTCGATGGACACAATACGAACTCGATGGACACAACACTAACTCGATGGACACAATACGAACTCGATGGATACAATACTAACTCGACGGACACAATAGTAACTCGATGGATACAATACTAACTCGACGGACACAATAGTAACTCGATGGATACAATACTAACTCGACGGACACAATAGTAACTCGATGGATACAATACTAACTCGACGGACACAATAGTAACTCGATGGATACAATACTAACTCGACGGACACAATAGTAACTCGATGGATACAATACTAACTCGACGGACACAATAGTAACTCGATGGATACAATACTAACTCGACGGACACAATAGTAACTCGATGGATACAATACTAACTCGACGGACACAATAGTAACTCGATGGATACAATACTAACTCGACGGACACAATAGTAACTCGATGGATACAATACTAACTCGACGGACACAATAGTAACTCGATGGATACAATACTAACTCGACGGACACAATAGTAACTCGATGGATACAATACTAACTCAATGGACACAATACGAACTCGATGGATACAATACGAACTCGATGGACACAACACTAACTCGATGGACACAATACGAACTCGATGGATACAATACGAACTCGATGGATACAATACGAACTCGATGGACACAACACTAACTCGATGGATACAATACGAACTCGATGGACACAACACTAACTCGATGGACACAACACTAACTCGATGGATACAATACGAACTCGATGGATACAATACGAACTCGATGGACACAATACGAACTCGATGGATACAATACGAACTCGATGGACACAATACGAACTCGATGGACACAATACGAACTCGATGGACACAATACGAACTCGATGGACACAATACGAACTCAATGGATACAATACGAACTCGATGGACACAATACGAACTCAATGGACACAATACGAACTCAATGTACACAATAATAAATCGATTTACACAATAATAACTCGATGGACAAAAATACACTAATACGATGTACACAATACTAACTCAATCGACACAATACTAATTCGATGTACACAATACTAACTCGATGGACACAATAATGACTCAATGGACACAATACTAACTCGATGTACACAACAATAATTCGATGGACACAAAAAGAACTCAATCAACAGAATAATAACTCGATTTTCACAATCTTAATTCGTTGGACACAATACTAACTCGATGAACACAATTGTCACAGAATGACACGAGGGACAGCTTCTCTCAGGGTCACGGATACCAGGATCAAGTGTATGCACAAAGACTATGCAAATTTACAACATTAAATATACATAAACGATAGCACTTCCAACAATAATCAATAATCTGAAGCGTATGTGTGTCCGTAGTTGCACCTTTCACCGAGGGTGGCTTGACTCCAGAATGTCGTTCTAGATGCGGCCTGTAGCGCCGTTAACTTCATATGACAGTTCCTATGCCTACTGCCTCGGCTCTCAGTGTATGCTATAATGCACCTTATAATTGAAGAGAGTGGCAAGTATTGCCCTCACTGTGCTATAATGTACCTATAAATTTACACTGGCACGTATGGCCACCACAGTGCACCGAAGTTAACATATTGGCAAGTATTGCCATCACAGTGATAGTTCACTAGATTTACAATGCACAAGTGTATAATGATCAACATCCTGCGTCCTGAGGACGGCGGACCCGATGCTGCCTCGCACCCGCGACCCGCTGACACACTCCAGTCTATGGAGGCCACCAGCTTACGCCGACAGACTCTCCCAGTCAGCAAGTGTCCCAGCTCTGCTAAGCTCTAGCCGAACCTGATACCCCTGAGCTATTCATCCCATGGCTCCTGATTCAGGCAAGAAGCGACTACAACAATAACAAATATCATACCATCATGCTACATGTACTAGAGACCCAAATCAGCCCGTATTATAAACTTGTATCATACTATTGTTGTATCACAAACAGGACAAGAGTTACCCTTATCCTTGTATAATATATGCACACACGTCTATCTTTCCATATGGAATCGGTACACATGGTGACCTTCATGGTCTAAATATACAACGACTCAGTATCAATCATGACCTCATATGGTCTAACTATACCACGACTCAGTACCAATCATGACCTCGTATGGTCTAACTATACACACACTTAGAACCACTCATGACCTCATAACATTATGGTCTAACTATACACAGACTGAGAACCACTCATGACCTTCACGGTCTAACTATACACAGACTGAGAACCACTCATGACCTTCACGGTCTAAACATATACAGACTGAGAACCACTCATGACCTTCACGGTCTAAACATATACAGACTCGATCGACAGTGTTTCTTCACCTATTACACCGCACCTGCACTTTGAGCGTGCATGTCACCCATTTCAGACAACAGCATATAACAACTCTGTCCCAACAATATATTCAACTATTGAGTCAACAGTAGTTAATTATTATGTATGTATCTCTTTAGTAGACGAGGATGCACTTTAGATAATCATCAGTGTAAATCACTAGAACCATCTTGGATAATAATTTAATACAAGAATGTTCTGGTAATACTGGAATAGTTGCCTTAAGACGACGTGTCCAGATTAAATAAACCGCTGGCTGACAATTTATATAACAAACAATATAATAGTTACATACTCAAGTTGTCGCATGTACAAGAATGTAACCAACCTACACTCTGAGATGTCCTGGGAGTACTGTCTCTCCTGTGTGCGTGTGTCGGTTTATACAATCCCAGGTGAATACAAGCCCGGTCTTTTCATGCGTGTATCCGCTTAGATAATTGACAGACAATATTTAATGCGTTCTTATCAGGCACTGGAGATTAATTACACTGATAAGGGAACAGTGATTCTAACAGAATAAAGCCAACTCGCTTAATAATAGTCGGATTTATATCAACTAAACGGGACTTTCCCTTATAAGTGATATATAATAATATACCAATGTTCCTTATCTGGTATATATATACATTCTTCCCAATTGTAGGATAAAATCACCGAATAAATGATGCAATGGTACGACATAATGTTCGTAAATCCATTGATAAAGAGGCCCCAACTACACAGTAGTTAATATGGTCACTTTCATTTTGTTACAACAATACTAACGCGATGTAAACAACAATAACTCGATGTACAACATAATAACTTAATGGAGACAATACAAACTCGATGTACACAGCAATAACTCGATGGATACAATACAAACTCGATGTACACAGCAATAACTCGATGGATACAATACAAACTCGATGTACACAGCAATAACTCGATGGAGACAATACAAACTCGATGTACACAGCAATAACTCGATGGAGACAATACAAACTCGATGTACACAGCAATAACTCGATGGAGATAATACAAACTCGATGTACACAGCAATAACTCGATGGAGACAATACAAACTCGATGTACACAGCAATAACTCGATGGAGACAATACAAACTCGATGTACACAGCAATAACTCGATGGAGACAATAAAAACTCGATGTACACAACAATAACTCGATGGAGACAATACAAACTCGATGTACACAGCAATAACTCGATGGAGACAATACAAACTCGATGTACACAGCAATAACTCGATGGAGACAATACAAACTCGATGTACACAGCAATAACTCGATGGAGACAATACAAACTCGATGTACACAGCAATAACTCGATGGAGACAATACAAACTCGATGTACACAGCAATAACTCGATGGAGACAATACAAACTCGATGTACACAGCAATAACTCGATGGAGACAATACAAACTCGATGTACACAGCAATAACTCGATGGAGACAATACAAACTCGATGTACACAGCAATAACTCGATGGAGACAATACAAACTCGATGTACACAGCAATAACTCGATGGAGACAATACAAACTCGATGTACACAGCAATAACTCGATGGAGACAATACAAACTCGATGTACACAGCAATAACTCGATGGAGACAATACAAACTCGATGTACACAGCAATAACTCGATGGAGACAATACAAACTCGATGTACACAGCAATAACTCGATGGATACAATACTAACTCGATGTGCACAGCAATAACTCGATGGATACAATACTAACTCGATGGACACAATACAAACTCGATAGAAATTTTACTAACTCTGTACACCATCATAACTCGATGGACACAATATTAACTCGATGTACACAACACTAACTCGATGTACACAATAATAACTTAATGGAGACAATACAAACTCGATGTACACAGCAATAACTCGATGGACACAATACTAACTCGATGGACACAATACAAACTCGATAGAAATTTTACTAACTCTGTACACCATCATAACTCGATGGACACAATATTAACTCGATGTACACAACACTAACTCAATGTACACAATAATAACTTAATGGACACAATACTAACTCGATGGACACAATACAAACTCGATAGAAATTTTACTAACTCGATAGAAACTTTACTAACTCTGTACACCATCATAACACGATGGACACAATATTAACTCGATGTACACAGCAATAACTCGATGGACACAATACAAACTCGATAGAAACTTTACTAACTCTGTACACCATCATAACTCGATGGACACAATATTAACTCGATGTACACAATAATAACTCAATCGACATAATAATAACTCGATGTACACCATACTAGAGCAATGGACTCCATACTAACTCGATGGACACAATTCTAACTCGGTGTATACAATAAAAACTCGAGGTACACACTAATAACTCAAACGACAAAATACTAACTCGATGTACACAATACTAACTCGATGGACACAATAATAACTCAATGGACACAATTCTAAATCGAGATACGCACTAATAACTCGATGTTCACAATAATAACTCGATGTAAACAATATTAACTCAATGGACACAATATTAATTATATGGACACAACACTAACTCGATGGACACACTTCTAACTCGATGTACACAATAACAACTCGATGTACACAATAATAACTCGATGAACACCATACTAACGCGATGTACACAATAATAATTCGATGTACACAATACTAACTCAATCGACACAATAATAACTCGATGTACACAACACTAACTCGATGTACACAACACTAACTCGATGTACACAACACTAACTGAATCGACACAATAATATCCATCATAATAACTCAATGGACTCAATACTAACTGGATGTACACAATTCTAACTGCATGTACACAATAATAACTCGATGTACACAATACTAAATCGACGGACACAATACTAACGCGATGTACACAATAGTAACTCGATGTACGCAATACTAACTCGATGGACACAATATTAATTCGATGTACATAATAATAACTCAATGGACACAATATAAGTAACAGACATATGGCATATAAGTAACAGTCACATGGCATATAAGTAACAGACACATGGCATATAAGTAACAGTCACATGGCATATAAGAAACAGACAAATTGCATATAAGTAACAGTCACATGGCATATAAGTAACAGACACATGTCATATAAGAAACAGACAAATGGCATATAAATAACAGACACATGGCATATATGTATCAGACACATGGCATATAAGCAACAGACAAATGGCATATACGTAAGAGTCACATGGCATATAAGTAACAGACACATGGCATATAAGTAACAGTCACATGGCATATAAGTAACAGACAAATGGCATATAAGTAACAGACAAATGGCATATTAGTAACAGTCACATGACATATAAGTAACAGACACATGGCATATAAGTAACAGTCACATGGCATTTAAGTAAAAGACAAATGGCATATAAGTAACAGTCACATGGCATTTAAGTAAAAGACAAATGGCATATAAGTAACAGACACATGGCATATAAGAAACAGTCACAGGGCATATAAGTAACAGACAAATGTCATACAAGTAACAGTCACATGGCATATAACTAACAGACAAATGTCATATAAGTAAGAGTCACATGGCATATACGTAGTATACACATGGCATATAAGTAATAGAAAAATGGCATATAAGTAACAGTCACATGGCATATATGTAAGAGACACATAGCATATAAGTAACAGACAAATGGTATATAAGAAACAGTCAAATGGCATATAAGTAACAGTCACATGGCATATAAGTAACAGTCACATGGCATATAAGTAACAGACACATGTCATATAAGTAACAGACAAATGGCATATAAGTAACAGACAAATGGCATATAAGTAACAGTCACATGGCATATAAGTAACCGACAAATGGCATATAAGTAACAGTCACATGGCATATAAGTAACAGTTACATGGCATATAAGTAAAAGACAAATAGCATATAAGTAAAATACAAATGGCATATAAGTAACAGTCACATGGCATATAAGTAACAGTCACATGGCATATAAGTAACAGTCACATGGCATATAAGTAACAGACACATGTCATATAAGTAACAGACAAATGGCATATAAGTAACAGAAAATGGCATATAAGTAACAGTCACATGGCATATAAGTAACCGACAAATGGCATTTAAGTAACAGTCACATGGCATATAAGAAACAGTCACATGGCATATATGTAACCGACAAATGGCATATAAGTGACAGTCACATGGCATATAAGTAACAGACAAATGGCATGTAAGTAAGAGACACATGGCATATAGGTAGCAGACAAATGGATATATAAGTAACAGAAAATGGCATATAAGTAACAGACAAATGGCATATAAGTAACAGACATATGGCATATAAGTAACAGTCATATGGCATATAAGTAACAGACACAGGGCATATAAGTAACAGACAAATGGCATATATGTAACAGTCACATGGAATATAAGGAACAGACACATGGCATATAGGTAACAGACACATGTCATATAAGAAACAGACAAATGGCATATAAGTAACAGACAAATGGCATATAAGTAACAGACAAATGGCATATAAGTAACAGTCACATGGCATATAAATAACAGACACATGTCATATAAGAAAAAGACAAATGGCATATAAGTAACAGACAAATGGCATATAAGTAACAGTCACATGGCATATAAGTAACAGACACATGGCATATAAGTAACAGTCATATGGCATTTAAGTAAATGACAAATGGCATATAAGTAACAGTCACATGGCATATAAGTAACAGTCACAGGGCATATAAGTAACAGACAAATGGCATACTAGTAACAGTCACATGGCATATAACTAACAGACAAATGTCATATAAGTAACAGTCACATGGCATATACGTAGCATACACATGGCATATAAGTAATAGAAAAATGGCATATAAGTAACAGTCACATGGCATATATGTAAGAGACACATAGCATATAAGTAACAGACAAATGGCATATAAGTAACAGACAAATCACATGGCATATAAGTAACCGACAAATGGCATATAAGTAACAGTCACATGGCATATAAGTAACAGTTACATGGCATATAAGTAACAGACAAATAGCATATAAGTAAAATACAAATGGCATATAAGTAACAGTCACATGGCATATAAGTAGCAGAAAAATAGCATATAAGTAAGAGACACATGGCATATAGGTAACAGACAAATGGATATATAAGTAACAGAAAATGGCATATAAGTAACAGACAAATGGCATATAAGTAACAGACAAATGGCATATAAGTAACAGTCACATGGCATATAAGTAACAGACACATGTCATATAAGTAACAGACAAATGGCATATAAGTAACAGACAAATGGCATATAAGTAACAGTCACATGGCATATAAGTAACCGACAAATGGCATATAAGTAACAGTCACATGGCATATAAGTAATAGTTACATGGCATATAAGTAACAGACAAATAGCATATAAGTAAAATACAAATGGCATATAAGTAACAGTCACATGGCATATAAGTAACAGTCACATGGCATATAAGTAACAGACACATGTCATATAAGTAACAGACAAATGGCATATAAGTAACAGAAAATGGCATATAAGTAACAGTCACATGGCATATAAGTAACCGACAAATGGCATATAAGTAACAGTCATATGGCATATAAGTGACAGTCACATGGCATATAAGTAACAGACAAATGGCATGTAAGTAAGAGACACATGGCATATAGGTAGCAGACAAATGGATATATAAGTAACAGAAAATGGCATATAAGTAACAGACAAATGGCATATAAGTAACAGACATATGGCATATAAGTAACAGTCATATGGCATATAAGTAACAGACACAGGGCATATAAGTAACAGACAAATGGCATATATGTAACAGTCACATGGAATATAAGGAACAGACACATATCATATAGGTAACAGACACATGTCATATAAGAAACAGACAAATGGCATATAAGTAACAGACAAATGGCAAATAAGTAACAGTCACATGGAATATAAGTAACAGACACATGGCATATAGGTAACAGACACATGTCATATAAGAAATAGACAAATGGCATATAAGTAACAGACAAATGGCATATAAGTAACATACAAATGGCATATAAGTAACAGACAAATGGCATATAAGTAACAGTCACATGGCATATAAATAACAGACACATGTCATATAAGAAAAAGACAAATGGCATATAAGCAACAGACAAATGGCATATACGTAACAGTCACATGGCATATAAGTAACAGACACATGGCATATAAGTAACATTCACATGGCATATAAGTAACAGACAAATGGCATATAAGTAACAGACAAATGGCATATAAGTAACAGTCACATGGCATATAAGTAACAGACACATGGCATATAAGTAACAGACAAATGGCATATAAGTAAATGACAAATGGCATATAAGTAACAGTCACATGGCATATAAGTAACAGTCACAGAGCATATAAGTAACAGACAAATGGTATACTAGTAACAGTCACATGGCATATAACTAACAGACAAATGTCATATAAGTAACAGTCACATGGCATATACGTAGCATACACATGGCATATAAGTAATAGAAAAATGGCATATAAGTAACAGTCACATGGCATATATGTAAGAGACACATAGCATATAAGTAACAGACAAATGGCATATAAGTAACAGACAAATCACATGGCATATAAGTAACCGACAAATGGCATATAAGTAATAGTCACATGGCATATAAGTAACAGATACATGGCATATAAGTAACAGACAAATAGCATATAAGTAAAATACAAATGGCATATAAGTAACAGTCACATGGCATATAAGTAGCAGAAAAATAGCATATAAGTAAGAGACACATGGCATATAGGTAACAGACAAATGGATATATAAGTAACAGAAAATGGCATATAAGTAACAGACAAATGGCATATAAGTAACAGACAAATGGCATATAAGTAACAGTCACATGTCATATAAGTAACAGACACAGGGCATATAAGTAACAGACAAATGGCATATATGTAACAGTCACATGGAATATAAGTAACAGACACAGGGCATATAGGTAACAGACACATGGCATATAAGTAACAGACAAATGGCATATAAGTAACAGACATATGGCATATAAGTAACAGTCATATGGCATATAAGTAACAGACACAGGGCATATAAGTAACAGACAAATGGCATATATGTAACAGTCACATGGAATATAAGGAACAGACACATGGCATATAGGTAACAGACACATGTCATATAAGAAACAGACAAATGGCATATAAGTAACAGACAAATGGCATATAAGTAACAGACAAATGGCATATAAGTAACAGACAAATGGCATATAAGTAACAGTCACATGGCATATAAATAACAGACACATGTCATATAAGAAAAAGACAAATGGCATATAAGCAACAGACAAATGGCATATACGTAACAGTCACATGGCATATAAGTAACAGACACATGGCATATAAGTAACAGTCACATGGCATATAAGTAACAGACAAATGGCATATAAGTAACAGACAAATGGCATATAAGTAACAGTCACATGGCATATAAGTAACAGACACATGGCATATAAGTAACAGTCACATGGCATATAAGTAATGACAAATGGCATATAAGTAACAGTCACATGGCATATAAGTAACAGTCACATGGCATATAAGTAACAGACAAATGGCATATAGTAACAGTCACATGGCATATAAGTAACAGACAAATGTCATATAAGTAACAGTCACATGGCATATATAGCATACACATGGCATATAAGTAATAGAAAAATGGCATATAAGTAACAGTCACATGGCATATATGTAAGAGACACATGCATATAAGTAACAGACAAATGGCATATAAGTAACAGACAAATCACATGGCATATAAGTAACGACAAATGGCATATAAGTAACAGTCACATGGCATATAAGTAACAGTACATGGCATATAAGTAACAGACAAATAGCATATAAGTAAAATACAAATGGCATATAAGTAACAGTCACATGGCATATAAGTAGCAGAAAAATAGCATATAAGTAAGAGACACATGGCATATAGGTAACAGACAAATGGATATATAAGTAACAGAAAATGGCATATAAGTAACAGACAAATGGCATATAAGTAACAGACAAATGGCATATAAGTAACAGTCACATGGCATATAAGTAACAGACACATGTCATATAAGTAACAGACAAATGGCATATAAGTAACAGACAAATGGCATATAAGTAACAGTCACATGGCATATAAGTAACCTACAAATGGCATATAAGTAACAGTCACATGGCATATAAGTAACAGTTACATGGCATATAAGTAACAGACAAATAGCATATAAGTAAAATACAAATGGCATATAAGTAACAGTCACATGGCATATAAGTAACAGTCACATGGCATATAAGTAACAGACACATGTCATATAAGTAACAGACAAATGGCATATAAGTAACAGAAAATGGCATATAAATAACAGTCACATGGCATATAAGTAACCGACAAATGGCATTTAAGTAACAGTCACATGGCATATAAGACACAGTCACATGGCATATATGTAACCGACAAATGGCATATAAGTGACAGTCACATGGCATATAAGTAACAGACAAATGGCATGTAAGTAAGAGACACATGGCATATAGGTAGCAGACAAATGGATATATAAGTAACAGAAAATGGCATATAAGTAACAGACATATGGCATATAAGTAACAGACATGGCATATAAGTAACAGTCATATGGCATATAAGTAACAGACACAGGGCATATAAGTAACAGACAAATGGCATATATGTAACAGTCACATGGAATATAAGGAACAGACACATATCATATAGGTAACAGACACATGTCATATAAGAAACAGACAAATGGCATATAAGTAACAGACAAATGGCATATAAGTAACAGTCACATGGAATATAAGTAACAGACACATGGCATATAGGTAACAGACACATGTCATATAAGAAATAGACAAATGGCATATAAGTAACAGACAAATGGCATATAAGTAACATACAAATGGCATATAAGTAACAGACAAATGGCATATAAGTAACAGTCACATGGCATATAAATAACAGACACATGTCATATAAGAAAAAGACAAATGGCATATAAGCAACAGACAAATGGCATATACGTAACAGTCACATGGCATATAAGTAACAGACACATGGCATATAAGTAACATTCACATGGCATATAAGTAACAGACAAATGGCATATAAGTAACAGACAAATGGCATATAAGTAACAGTCACATGGCATATAAGTAACAGTCACATGGCATATAAATAACAGACACATGTCATATAAGAAAAAGACAAATGGCATATAAGCAACAGACAAATGGCATATACGTAACAGTCACATGGCATATAAGTAACAGACACATGGCATATAAGTAACATTCACATGGCATATAAGTAACAGACAAATGGCATATAAGTAACAGACAAATTGCATATAAGTAACAGTCACATGGCATATAAGTAACAGACAAATGGCATATAAGTAACAGACACATGGCATATAGGTAGCATACAAATGGATATATAAGTAACAGAAAATGGCATATAAGTAACATGCAAATGGCATATAAGTAGCAGACAAAAGGCATATAAGTAACAGACAAATGGCATATAAGTAACAGGCAAATGGCATATAAGTAACAGACAAAAGGCATATAAGTAACAGTCACATGGCATATAAGTAACAGATACAGGGCATATAAGTAACAGACAAATGGCATATAAGTAACAGTCACATGACATCTAAGTAACAGTCACATGGCCTATAAGTAACTGACAAATGCATATAACTAACAGTCACATGGCCTATAAGTAACTGACAAATGCATATAACTAACAGTCACATGGCATATAAGTAACAGTCACATGGCATGTAAGTACCTGACAAATGCATATAACTAACAGTCACATGGCATATAAGTAACAGTCACATGGCATATAAGTAACTGTCACATGATATATAAGTAACAATCACATGGCATATAAGTAACAGACAAATAGCATATAAGAAACGGTCAAATGGCATAAAAGTAACAGTCAAATGGCATATAAGTAACAGAAAAATGGCAAATAAATAACAGACAAATGGCATATAAGAAACGGACAAATGGCATACAAGTAACAGTCAAATGGCATATAAGTAACAGACAAATGGCAACTAAATAACAGACAAATGGCATATAGGTAAAAGTCACATGCCATAATATTAAAAGTAACAGACAAATGGCATATAAGTACCAGTCACATGGCATATAAGTAACAGACAAATGGCATATAAGTAACAGACAAATGGCATGTAAGTAAATGTCACATGGAATATAAGTAACAGACAAATGGCATATAAGTAACCGACAAATAGCATATAAGTAACAGACAAATGGCATATAAGTAACAGTCACATGGCATATAAGTAACAGACACATGGCATATAAGTAACAGACAAATGGCATATAAGTAACAGATAAATGGCATATAAGTAACAGTCACATGGAATATAAGTAACAGACAAATGGCATATAAGTAACCGACAAATAGCATATAAGTAACAGAAAAATGGCATATAAGTAACAGTTACATGGCATATAAGTAACAGACACATGGCATATAAGAAAGAGACAAATGGCATATAAGTAACAGATACATGGCATATAAATAACAGTCACATGGAATATAAGTAACAGACAAATGGCATATAAGTAACAGACAAATAGCATATAAGTAACAGACAAATGGCATATAGGTAACAGTCACATGACATATAAGTAACAGACAGAGGACATATAGGTAGCAGACAAATGGATATATAAGTAACAGACAAATGTCATATAAGTGACAGACAAATGTCATATAAGTAACAGACGAATGGCATATAAGTAACAGTCACATGGCATATACGTAGCATACACATGGCATATAAGTAATAGAACAATGGCATATAAGTAACAGTCACATGGCATATATGTAAGAGACACATAGCATATAAGTAACAGACAAATGGCATATAAGTAACAGAAAATGGCATATAAGTAACAGTCACATGGCATATAAGTAACAGTTACATGGCATATAAGTAACAGACAAATAGCATATAAGTAAAATACAAATGGCATATAAGTAACAGTCACATGACATATAAGTAACAGACAAATAGCATATAAGTAAGAGACACATGGCATATAGGTAGCAGCAAAATGGATAGATAAGTAACAGAAAATGGCATATAAGTAACAGACAAATGGCATATAAGTAAGAGACAAATGGCTTATAAGTAACAGTCACATGGCATATAAGTAACATACACAGGGCATATAAATAACAGACAAATGGCATATATGTAACATTCACATGGAATATAAGTAACAGACACATGACATATAGGTAACAGACACATGGCATATACGTAACAGACAAATGGCATATAAGTAACAGTCACATGGCATATAGGTAACAGACACATTGCATATAAGTAACAGACAAATGGCATATAAGTAACACACCCATGGCATATAGGTAACAGACACATGGCATATAAGTAACAGTCACATGGCATATAAGTAACAGACACATGTCATATAAGAAACAGACAAATGGCATATATGTAACAGACAAATGGCATATAAGTAACAGATAAATGGCATATAAGTAACAGTCAAATAGCATATAAGTAACAGACAAATAGCATATAAGTAACAGACACATGGCATATAAGTAATAGACCAATGGCATATAAGTAACAGTCAAATGGCATTTCAGTAACAGATACATGGCATATAAGTAACTGACAATTGGCATATAAGTAACAGTCAAATGGAACAAAGTAACAGTCACATGGCAAATAAGTAACAGACAAATTGTATATAAGTAACATTCACATGGCATATAAGTAACAGTCACATGGCATATACGTAGCAGTCACATGGCCTATAATTAACAGCCACATGCCATATAAGTAACAGACAAATGGCATATAAGTAACAATCACATCGCACATTAGTAAAAGATAAATGGCATATAAGTAACAGACAAATGTCATAATTATAAGTAACAGACAAATGGCATATATGTAACAGTCACATGGCATATAAGTAACAGTTACATGACAAATAAGTAACAGTCACATGGCATATGAGTAACAGACACATGGCATATAAGTAACAGATAAATGGCATATAAGTAAGAGACAAATGGGATATAAGTAACAGACAAATGGCATATAAGTAACAGACAAATGGCATATAAGTAACAGTCACATGGCATATAAGTAACAGATAAATGACATATAATCAACAGACAAATGGCATATAAGTGACAGTCACATGGCATATATGTAACAGTCACATGGCATATAAGTAACAGTCATATGGAATATAAGTAACAGACAAATGGCATATAAGTAACAGTCACATGCCATATAAGTAACAGACAAATGGCAAATAAGTAACAAACAAATGGCATATAGGTAGCAGACAAATGGATATATAAGTAACAGACAAATGGCATATAAGTAACAGACAAATGGCATATAAGTAACAGACAAATGGCATATAAGTAACAGTCACATGGCATATAAGTAACAGACACAGGGCATATAAGTAACAGACAAATGGCATATATGTACCAGTCACATGGAATATAAGTAACAGACAAATGTCATATAGGTAACAGTCAGACGGAATATAAGTAAAAGTCACATTGCATCTAAGTAACAGTCACATGGCATATAAGTAACAGACAAATGCATATAACTAACAGTCACAGGGCATATAAGTAACAGTCACATGGCATATTAGTAACTGTCACATGGTATATAAGTAACAATCTCATGGCATATAAGTAACAGACAAATGGCATACAAGAAACAGACAAATGGCATAAAAGTAACAGTCACATGCCATATAAGTAACAGACAAATGGCAAATAAATAACAGACACATGGCATATAGGTAGCAGACAAATGGATATATAAGTAACAGACAAATGGCATATAAGTAACAGGCAAATGGCATATAAGTAACAGACAAAAGGCATATAAGTAACAGACACATGGCATATAAGTAACAGACACAGGGCATATAAGTAACAAACAAATGGCATATATGTAACAGTCACATGGCATATAAGTAACAGTCACATGGCATATAAGTAACATACAAATGGCGTAGAGGTAACAGACACATGGCATATAAGTAACAGACAAATGATATATATGTAACAGTCAAATGGCATATAAGTAACAGTCACATGACATCTAAGTAACAGTCACATGGCCTATAAGTAACTGACAAATGCATATAACTAACAGTCACATGGCATATAAGTAACAGTCACATGGCATTTAAGTAATATACAAATGGCATATAAGTAACAGTCACATTGCATCTATGTAACAGTCACATGGCATATAAGTAACTGACAAATGCATATAACTAACAGTCACAGGGCATATAAGTAAAAGATAAATGGCATATAAGTAACAGACAAATGTCATAATTATAAGTAACAGACAAATGGCATATATGTAGCAGTCACATGGCATATAAGTAATAGACAAATGGCATATTAGTAACACACACATGGAATATAAGTAGCAGACACATGGCATATAAGTAACAGTCAAATGACACATAAGTAACAGTCACATGGCATATAAGTAACAGACACATGGCATATAAGTAACAGACAAATGGCATATAAGTAACAGACAAATGGCATATAAGTAACAGACAAATGGCATATAAGTAACAGACAAATGGCATATAAGTAACAGTTACATGGCATATAAGTAACAGATAAATGGCATATACTCAACAGACAAATGGCATATAAGTGATAGTCACATGGCATATATGTAACAGTCACATGGCATATAAGTAACGGTCACATGGCATATAAATAACAGACATATGGCATATATGTAACAGTCACATGGCATATAAGTAACAGACAAATGCCATATAAGTAACAGTCACATGGCATATATGTAACAGACAAATGGCATATATGTAACAGTCAAACGGCATATAAGTAACAGTCACATGGCATCTAAGTAACTGTCACATGGCATATAAGTAACTGACAAATGCATATAACTAACAATAACATGGCATATAAGTAACAGTCATATGGCATATAAGTAATGGACAAATGACATATAAGTAACAGTCACATGCCATATAAGTAACAGACAAATGGCATATAGGTAGCAGACAAATGGATATATAAGTAATAGACAAATGGCATATAAGTAACAGACAAATGGCATATCAGTAACTGACAAATGGCATATAAGTAACAGTCACATGGCATATAAGTAACAATCACATGGAATATAAGTAACAGACAAATGTCATATAGGTAACAGTCAAACGGAATATAAGTAACAGTCACATTGCATATAAGTAACAGACAAATGGCAAATAAATAACAGACAAATGGCATATAAGAAACAGACACATGGCATATAAGTAACAGACAAATGGCATATAAGTAACAGACACAGGGCATATAGGTAGCAGACAAATGGATATATAAGTAACAGGCAAATGGCATATAAGTAACAGACAAAAGGCATATAAGTAACAGACAAATGGCATATAAGTAAGAGACACATGGCATATAGGTAGCAGACAAATGAATATATAAGTAACAGATAAATGGCATATAAGTAACAGGCAAATGGCATATAAGTAATATACAAATGGCATATAAGTAACAGTCACATTGCATCTAAGTAACAGTCACATGGCATATAAATAACTGACAAATGCATATAACTAACAGTCACAGGGCATATATGTAACAGTCACATGGCAAATAAGTAACTGTCACATGGTATATAAGTAACAATCACATGGCATATAAATTACAGACAAATAGCATATAATAAACGGACAAATGGCATAAAAGTAACAGACAAATGGCAAATAAATAACAGACAAATGGCATATAGGTAACAGTCACATGCCATAATATGATAAGTAACAGACAAATGGCATATAAGTACCAGTCACATGGCATATATGTAAAAATCACATGGCATATAAGTAATAGACAAATAGCATATAAGTAACAGACAAATGGCATATAAGTTACAGTCACATGGCATATTAGTAACAGACAAATGGCATATAAGTAACAGACACATGGAATATAAGTAACAGATAAATGGCATTTAAGTAACAGACAAATGGCATATAAGTAACAGACATAGGGCATATAAGTAACAGACAAATGGCATATAAGTAACGTTCACATTGCATATAAATAATATATATGTGGCATATATGTAACAGTCACATGGCATATAAGTAACAGACACATGGCATATAAGTAATAGTCACATGGCATATAAGTAACAGACAAATGGCATATAAGTAACAGACAAATGGCATATAAGTAACAGTCACATGGCATTTCAGTAACAGATACATGGCATATAAGTAACAGAGAATTGGCATATAAGTAACAGTCAAATGGCATAAAGTAACAGTCACATGATAAATAAGTAACAGACAAATTGTATATAAGTAGCAGTCACATGGCATATAAGTAACAGTCACATGGCATATTAGTAACAGTCACATGTCATATAAGTAACAGGCAAATGGCATATACGTAACAGTCACATAGCCTATAATTAACAGCCACATGACATATAAGTAACAGACAAATGGCATATAAGTAACAGTCACATGCCATATAAGTAACAGACAAATGGGATATAACTAACAATCACATGGCACATAAGTAAAAGATAAATGGCATATAAGTAACAGACAAATGTCATAATTATAAGTAACAGACAAATGGCATATATGTAACAGTCACATGGCATATAAGTAACAGACAAATGGCATATTAGTAACACACAAATGGCATATAAGTAGCAGACACATGGCATATAAGTAACAGTCACATGACAAATAAGTAACAGTCACATGGCATATAAGTAACAGACACATGGCATATAAGTAACAGACAAATGGCGTATAAGTAACAGATAAATGGCATATAAGTAACAGACACATGGAATATAAGTAACAGATAAATGGCATATAAGTAACAGACAAATGGCATATAAGTAACAGACATAGGGCATATAAGTAACAGACAAATGGCATATATGTAACGGTCACATGGCATATAAATAATATATATGTGGCATATATGTAACAGTCACATGGCATATAAGTAAAAGACACATGGCATATAAGTAACAGTCACATGGCATATAAGTAACAGACAAATGGCATATAAGTAACAGACAAATGGCATATAAGTAACAGTCACATGGCATATAAGTAACAGACACATGGCATATAAGTAATAGACCAATGGCATATAAGTAACAGTCAAATGGCATTTCAGTAACAGATACACGGCATATAAGTAACAGAGAATTGGCATATAAGTAACAGTCAAATGGCATAAAGTAACAGTCACATGGCAAATAAGTAACAGTCACATGGCATATTAGTAACAGTCACATGTCATATAAGTAACAGGCAAATGGCATATACGTAACAGTCACATAGCCTATAATTAACAGCCACATGACATATAAGTAACAGACAAATGGCATATAAGTAACAGTCACATGACATATAAGTAACAGACAAATGGGATATAACTAACAATCACATGGCACATAAGTAAAAGATAAATGGCATATAAGTAACAGACAAATGTCATAATTACAAGTAACAGACAAATGGCATATATGTAACAGTCACATGGCATATAAGTAACAGAAACAAGGCATATAAGTAACAGTCACATGGCATATAAGTAACAGACACATGGCATATAAGTAATAGAAAAATGGCATATAAGTAACAGACACAAGGCATATAAGTAAAAGACAAATGTCATATAAGTAAGAGACACATGGCATATAGGTAGCAGACAAATGGATATATAAGTAACAGACAAATGGCATATAAGTAACAGGCAAATGGCATATAAGTAAGAGACACAGGGCATATAAGTAACAGACAAATGGCATATATGTAACAGTCACATGGAATATAAGTAACAGACAAATGGCATATATGTAACAGACACATGGCATATAAGTAACAGACAAATGGCATATATGTAACTGTCACAGGGCATCTAAGTAACAGTCACATGGCATCTAGGTAACTGACAAATGCATATAACTAACAGTCACATGGCATATAAGTAACAGTCACATGGCATATAAGTAACAGACAAATGGCATATATGTATCAGACAAAATGGCATATAGGTAGCAGACAAATGGATATATAAGTAACAGACAAATGGCATATAAGTAACAGACAAATGGCATATAAGTAACAGACAAATGGCATATAAGTAACAGTCACATGGCATATAAGTAACATACAAAGGGCATATAAGTAACAGACAAATGGCATATATGTAACAGTCACATGGAATATAAGTAACAGACAAATGGCATATATGTATCAGTCAAACGGCATATAAGTAACAGTCACATGACATCTAAGTAACAGTCACATGGCATATAAGTAACTGACAAATACATATAACTAACAGTCACATGGCATATAAGTAACAGTCATATGGCATATAAGTAACAGACAAATGGCATATAAGTAACAGTCACATGCCATATAAGTAAAATACAAATGGCATATAAGTAACAGACAAATGGCATATAGGTAGCTGAAAAATGGATAGATAAGTAACAGACAAATGGCATATAAGTAAGAGACAAATGTCATATAGGTAACAGACAAATGGCATATAAGTAACAATCACATGACATCTAAGTAACAGTCATATGGCATATAAGTAACTGACAAATGCATATATCTAACAGTCTCAGGGCATATAAGTAACAGTCACATGGCATATTAGTAACTGTCACATAGTATATAAGTAACAATCAAATGGCATATAAGTAACAGTCACATGGCATATAAGTAACATACAAATGGCGTATAGGTAACAGACACATGGCATATAAGTAACAGACAAATGTCATATATGTAACAGACAAACGGCATATAAGAAACAGTCACATGGCATCTAAGTAACAGTCACATGGCCTATAAGTAACTGACAAATGCATATAACTAACAGTCACATGGCATATAAGTAACAGTCACATGGCATATAAGTAATAGTCACATGGCATATAAGAAATAGACACATGACATATAAGTAATAGACAAATGGCATAAAAGTAACAGACAAATGGCATATAAGTAACAGTCACATGCCATATAAGTAACAGACAAATGACATATTAGTACCAGTAACATGGCATATAAGTAACAATTACATGGCATATAAGTAACAGACTAATAGCATATAAGTAATAGACAAATGGCATATAAGTAACAGTCACATGGCATATTAGTAACAGACAAATGGCCTATAAGTAACAGACAAATGGCATATAAGTAACAGACAAATGGCATATAAGTAACAGTCACATGGCATAAAAGTAACAATCTATTGGCATATAAGTAACAGACAAATAGCATATAAGTAATAGACAAATGGCATATAAGTAACAGACAAATGGCATATAAGTAACGGTCACATGGCATATAAGTAACAGTCACATGGCATATAAGAAATAGACACATGGCATATAAGTAATAGACAAATGGCATATAAGTAACAGACAAATGGCATATAAGTAACAGTCACATGGCATATTAGTAACAGACCAATGGCATATAAGTAACAGTCAAATGGCATTTCAGTAACAGATACATGGCATATAAGTAACAGACAATTGGCATATAAGTAACAGTCAAATGGCATAACGTAACAGTCACATGGCATATAAGTAACAGTCACATGGCATATTAGTAACAGTCACATGGCATATCAGTAACAGACAAATGGCATATAAGTAGCAGTCACATGGTATATTAGCAACAGACAAATGGCATATAAGTAACAGTCACATGGCATATAATTAACAGCCACATGACATATAAGTAACAGACAAATGGCATATAAGTAACAATCACATGGCACATAAGTAAAAGATAAATGGCACATAAGTAACAGACAAATGTCATAATTATAAGTAATATACAAATGGCATATATGTAACAGTCACATGGCATATAAGTAACAGACAAATGGCATAGTAGTAACAAACAAATGGCATATAAGTAACAGACACATGGCATATAAGTAACAGTCACATGGCATATAAGTAACAGTCACTTGGTATATAAGTAACAGACACATGGCATATAAGTAACAGACAAATGGCATATAAGTAACAGACAAATGGGATATAAGTAACAGACAAATGGCATATAAGTAACAATCACATGGCATATAAGTAACAGACAAATGGCATATATGTAACAGTCACATGGAATATAAATAACAGACAAATGTCATATAGGTAACAGTCAAACTGCATATAAGTAACAGTCACATTGCATATAAGTAACAGTCACATGGCATATAAGTAACTGACAAATGCATATATCTAACAGTCTCAGGGCATATAAGTAACAGTCACATGGCATATTAGTAACTGTCACATGGTATATAAGTAACAATCACATGGCATATAAGTAACAGTCACATGGCATATAAGTAACATACAAATGGCGTATTGGTAACAGACACATGGCATATAAGTAACAGACAAATGACATATATGTAACAGTCAAACGGCATATAAGAAACAGTCACATGGCATCTAAGTAACAGTCACATGGCCTATAAGTAACTGACAAATGCATATAACTAACAATCACATGGCATATAAGTAACAGTCACATGGCATATAAGTAATAGTCACATGGCATATAAGAAATAGACACATGGCATATAAGTAATAGATAAATGGCATATAAGTAACAGACAAATGGCATATAAGTAACAGTCGCATGCCATATAAGTAACAGACAAATGACATATAAGTACCAGTCACATGGCATATAAGTAACAATCACATGGCATATAAATAACAGACAAATGGCATATAAGTAACGGTCACATATCATATAAATAACAGACATATGGCATATATGTAACAGTCACATGGCATATAAGTAACAGACAAATGGCATATAAGTAACAGTCACATGGCATATAAGTAACCGACAAATGGCATATAAGTAACAGTCACATGGCATATAAGTAACAGACAAATGGCATATAAGTATGAGACACATGGCTTATAGGTAGCAGACAAATGGATATATAAGTAACAGAAAATGGCATATAAGTAACAGACAAATGGCATATAAATAACCGTCACATGGCATATAAGTAAGAGACACAGGGCATATAAGTAACAGACAAATGGCGTATAAGTAACAGATAAATGGCATATAAGTAACAGACACATGGAATATAAGTAACAGATAAATGGCATATAAGTAACAGACAAATGGCATATAAGTAACAGACATAGGGCATATAAGTAACAGACAAATGGCATATATGTAACGGTCACATGGCATATAAATAATATATATGTGGCATATATGTAACAGTCACATGGCATATAAGTAAAAGACACATGGCATATAAGTAACAGTCACATGGCATATAAGTAACAGACAAATGGCATATAAGTAACAGACACATGGCATATAAGTAACAGTCACATGGCATATAAGTAACAGACACATGGCATATAAGTAATAGACCAATGGCATATAAGTAACAGTCAAATGGCATTTCAGTAACAGATACATGGAATATAAGTAACAGAGAATTGGCATATAAGTAACAGTCAAATGGCATAAAGTAACAGTCACATGGCAAATAAGTAACAGACAAATTGTATATAAGTAACAGTCACATGGCATATAAGTAACAGTCACATGGCATATTAGTAACAGTCACATGTCATATAAGTAACAGGCAAATGGCATATAGGTAACAGTCACATACCCTATAATTAACAGCCACATGACATATAAGTAACAGACAAATGGCATATAAGTAACAGTCACATGACATATAAGTAACAGACAAATGGGATATAACTAACAATCACATGGCACATAAGTAAAAGATAAATGGCATATAAGTAACAGAAACAAGGCATATAAGTAACAGTCACATGGCATATAAGTAACAGACACATGGCATATAAGTAATAGAAAAATGGCATATAAGTAACAGACACAAGGCATATAAGTAAAAGACAAATGTCATATAAGTAAGAGACACATGGCATATAGGTAGCAGACAAATGGATATATAAGTAACAGACAAATGGCATATAAGTAACAGGCAAATGTCATATAAGTAAGAAACACAGGAATATAAGTAACAGACAAATGGCATATATGTAACAGTCACATGGAATATAAGTAACAGACAAATGGCATATATGTAACAGACACATGGCATATAAGTAACAGACTAATGGCATATATGTAACTGTCACAGGGCATCTAAGTAACAGTCACATGGCATCTAGGTAACTGACAAATGCATATAACTAACAGTCACATGGCATATAAGTAACAGTCACATGGCATATAAGTAACAGACAAATGGCATATATGTATCAGACAAAATGGCATATAGGTAGCAGACAAATGGCATATAAGTAACAGTCACATGGCATATAAGTAACATACACAGGGCATATAAGTAACAGACAAATGGCATATATGTAACAGTCACATGGAATATAAGTAACAGACAAATGGCATATATGTATCAGTCAAACGGCATATAAGTAACAGTCACATGACATCTAAGTAACAGTCACATGGCATATAAGTAACTGACAAATACATATAACTAACAGTCACATGGCATATAAGTAACAGTCATATGGCATATAAGTAACAGACAAATGGCATATAAGTAACAGTCACATGCCATATAAGTAAAATACAAATGGCATATAAGTAACAGACAAATGGCATATAGGTAGCTGAAAAATGGATAGATAAGTAACAGACAAATGGCATATAAGTAAGAGACAAATGGCATATAAGTAACAGACAAATGGCATATAAGTAACAGTCACATGGCATATAAGTAACAGAAACAAGGCATATAAGTAACAGTCACATGACATATAAGTAACAGAAACATGGCATATAAGTAATAGAAAAATGGCATATAAGTAACAGACACAAGGCATATAAGTAAAAGACAAATGTCATATAAGTAAGAGACACATGGCATATAGGTAGCAGACAAATGGATATATAAGTAAAAGACAAATGGCATATAAGTAACAGGCAAATGTCATATAAGTAACAGACACAGGGCATATAAGTAACAGACAAATGGCATATAAGTAACAGACACAGGGCATATAAGTAACAGACAAATGGCATATATGTAACAGTCACATGGAATATAAGTAACAGACAAATGTCATATAGGTAACAGTCAAACTGCATATAAGTAACAGTCACATTGCATCTAAGTAACAGTCACATGGCATATAAGTAACTGACAAATGCATATATCTAACAGTCTCAGGGCATATAAGTAACAGTCACATGGCATATTAGTAACTGTCACATTGTATATAAGTAACAATCAAATGGCATATAAGTAACAGTCACATGGCATATAAGTAACATACAAATGGCGTATTGGTAACAGACACATGGCATATAAGTAACAGACAAATGACATATATGTAACAGTCAAACGGCATATAAGAAACAGTCACATGGCATCTAAGTAACAGTCACATGGCCTATAAGTAACTGACAAATGCATATAACTAACAATCACATGGCATATAAGTAACAGTCACATGGCATATAAGTAATAGTCACATGGCATATAAGAAATAGACACATGGCATATAAGTAATAGACAAATGGCATATAAGTAACAGACAAATGGCATATAAGTAACAGTCGCATGCCATATAAGTAACAGACAAATGACATATAAGTACCAGTCACATGGCATATAAGTAACAATCACATGGCATATAAGTAACAGTCACATGGCATATAAGTAACATACAAATGGCGTATAGGTAACAGACACATGGCATATAAGTAACAGACAAATGTCATATATGTAACAGTCAAACGGCATATAAGAAACAGTCACATGGCATCTAAGTAACAGTCACATGGCCTATAAGTAACTGACAAATGCATATAACTAACAGTCACATGGCATATAAGTAATAGTCACATGGCATATAAGAAATAGACACATGACATATAAGTAATAGACAAATGGCATAAAAGTAACAGACAAATGGCATATAAGTAACAGTCACATGCCATATAAGTAACAGACAAATGACATATTAGTACCAGTCACATGGCATATAAGTAACAATTACATGGCATATAAGTAACAGACTAATAGCATATAAGTAATAGACAAATGGCATATAAGTAACAGTCACATGGCATATTAGTAACAGACAAATGGCCTATAAGTAACATACAAATGGCATATAAGTAACAGACAAATGGCATATAAGTAACAGTCACATGGCATAAAAGTAACAGACAAATGGCATATACGTAACAGACACATAACATATAAGTAACAGATAAATGGCATATAAGTAACAGACAAATGGCATATAAGTAACAGACATAGGGCATATAAGTAACAGACAAATGGCATATAAGTAACAATCTATTAGCATATAAGTAACAGACAAATAGCATATAAGTAATAGACAAATGGCATATAAGTAACAGACAAATGGCATATAAGTAACGGTCACATGGCATATAAGTAACAGTCACATGGCATATAAGTAACAGACACATGGCATATAAGTAACAGTCACATGGCATATTAGTAACAGACAAATGGCATATAAGTAACAGTCACATGGCATATTAGTAACAGACAAATGGCATATAAGTAACAGTCAAATGGCATATAAGTAACAGTCACATGGCATATAAGTAACAGACAAATGGCATATAAGTAACAGTCACATGGCATAACGTAACAGTCACATGGCATATAAGTAACAGTCAAATGGCATATTAGTAACAGTCACATGGCATATCAGTAACAGACAAATGGCATATAAGTAACAGACACATGGCATATAAGTAACAGTCACATGGCATATAAGTAACAGACAAATGGCATATAAGTAACAGTCACATGGCATATAAGTAACAGTCACATGGCACATAAGTAACAGACAAATGGCATATAAGTAACAGACAAATGTCATATAAGTAATATACAAATGGCATATATGTAACAGTCACATGGCATATAAGTAACAGACAAATGGCATAGTAGTAACAAACAAATGGCATATAAGTAACAGACACATGGCATATAAGTAACAGTCACATGGCATATAAGTAACAGTCACTTGGTATATAAGTAACAGACACATGGCATATAAGTAACAGACAAATGGCATATAAGTAACAGACAAATGGGATATAAGTAACAGACAAATGCATATAAGTAACAATCACATGGCATATAAGTAACAGATAAATGGCATATACTTAACAGACAAATTGCATATAAGTAACAGACAAATGGCATATAAGTAACAGTCATATGGCATATAAGTAACAGACAAATGGCATATAAGTAACAGTCACATGGCATATAAGTAACAGACAAATGGCATATAAGTAACAGACAAATGGCATATAAGTAACAGACAAATGGAATATTAGTAACAGACAAATGGCATATAAGTAACAGACAAATGGCATATAAGTAACAGTCACATGGCATATAAGTAACAGACACATGGCATATAAGTAACAGACAAATGGCATATAAGTAACAGACAAATGGCATATAAGTAACAGATAAATGGCATATACTCAACAGACAAATGGCATATAAGTGATAGTCACATGGCATATAAGTAACAATCACATGGCATATAAGTAAAAGTCACATGGCATATAAGTAACATACAAATGGCGTATAGGTAACAGACACATGGCATATAAGTAACAGAAAAATGGCATATACGTAACAGACACATGGCATATAAGTAAGAGTCACATGGCATATAAGTAACAGTCACATGGTATATAAGTAACAGACACATGTCATATAAGTAACAGACAAATGGCATATAAGTAACAGACAAATGGGATATAAGTAACAGACAAATGGCATATAAGTAACAGACAAATGGCATATAAGTAACGGTCACATGGCATATAAATAACAGACATAAGGCATATAAGTAACAGACAAATGGCATATAAGTAACAGTCACATGGCATATTAGTAACAGACAAATGGCATATAAGTAACAGACAAATGGCATAAAAGTAACAGACAAATGGAATATTAGTAACACACAAATGGCATATAAGTAACAGACACATGGCATATAAGTAACAGTCACATGGCATATAAGTAACAGACACATGGCATATAAGTAACAGACAAATGGCATATAAGTAACAGACAAATGGCATATAAGTAACAGATAAATGGCATATACTTAACCGACAAATGGCATATAAGTGACAGTCACATGGCATATATGTATCAGTCACATGGCATATAAGTAACAGACATATGGCATATATGTAACAGTCACATGGCATATAAGTAACAGACAAATGGCATAAATGTAACAGTCACATGGCATATAAGTAGCAGAAAAATGGCATATAAGTAACAGTCACATGGCATATAAGTAACAGACAAATGGCATATATGTAACTGTCACATGGCATATAAATAACAGACATATGGCCTATATGTAACAGTCACATGGCATATAAGTAACAGACACATGACATATAAGTAACAGTCACATGGCATATAAGTAACAGATACATGGCATATAAGTAACAGACAATTGTCATATAAGTAACAGTCAAATGGCATAAAGTAACAGTCACATGGCATATAAGTAACAGATACATGGCATATAAGTAACAGACAATTGTCATATAAGTAACAGTCAAATGGCATAAAGTAACAGTCACATGGCATATAAGTAACAGTTACATGGCATATAAGTAACAGACAAATGGCATATTAGTAACAGTCACATGCCATATAAGTAACAGACAAATGGCATATAAGTAACAGTCACCTGTCATATATGTAACGGACACATGTCATATAAGTAACAGACACATGGCATATAGGTAACAGTCACATGGCATATAAGTAACAGTCATATGGCAAATAAGTAACTGACAAATGCATATAACAAACAGTCACATGGCATATAAGTAACAGTCACATGGCATATAAGTAATAGACAAATGGCATAAAAGTAACAGACAAATGGCATATAAGTAACAGACAAATGGCATATAAGTAACAGTCACATGCCATATAAGTAACACACAAATGGCATATGAGTACCAGTCACATAGCATATAAGTAACAATCACATGGCATATAAGTAACAGTCACATGGCATATAAGTAACAGTCACATGGCAAATAAGTAACTGACAAATGCATATAACTAACAGTCACATGGCATATAAGCAACAGTCACATGGCATATAAGTAACAGACAAATGGCATAAAAGTAACAGACAAATGGCATATAAGTAACAGACAAATGGCATATAAGTAACAGTCACATGCCATATAAGTAATATGTAACAGTCAAACGGCATATAAGTAACAGTCACATGGCATCTAAGTAACAGTCACATGGCATATAAGGAACTGACAAATGCATCTAAAGAACAGGTACATGGCATATAAGAAACAGTCACATGGCATCTAAATAACAGTCACATGGCATAAAAGTAAAAGACAAATAGCATATAAGTAACAGACAAATGGCATATAAGTAACAGTCACATGCCATATAAGTAACAGACAAATGGCATATAAGTACCAGTCACATGGCACATAAGTAACAATCACATGGCATATAAGTAACAGACAAATGGCATATAAGTAACAAACAAATGGCATATAAGTAACAGTCACATGGCATATACGTAACAGACAAATGGCATTTAAGTAACAGACAGATGGCATATAAGTAACAGACAAATGGCATATAAGTAACAGTCATATGGAATATAATTAACAAACAAATGGCATATAAGTAACAGTCACATGGCATATACGTAACAGACAAATGGCATTTAAGTAACAGACAGATGGCATATAAGTAACAGTCAAACGGCATATAAGTAACAGTCACATGGCATCTAGGTAACAGTCACATGGCATATAAGTAACTGACAAATGCATATAACTAACAGGTACATGGCATATAATTAACAGTCACATGGCATATAAGTAAAAGTCACATGGCATATAAGTAATAGACACATGGCATAAAAGTAACAGTCACATGGCATATAAGAAACAGTCACATGGCAAATAAGTAACTGACAAATGCATATAACTAACAGTCACATGGCATATAAGTAACAGTCACATGGCATATAAGTAACAGACAAATGGCATATATGTAACAGTCACATGGCATATAAGTAACAGTCACATGGCATATAATTAACAGCCACATGACATATAAGTAACAGACAAATGGCATATAAGTAACAATCACATGGCACATAAGTAAAAGATAAATGGCATATAAGTAACAGACAAATGGCATATATGTAACAGTCACATGGCATATTAGTAACAGACAAATGGCATATTAGTAACAAATAAATGGCATATAAGTAACAGACACATGGCATATAAGTAACAGACAAATGTCATATAAGTAACAGACAAATGTGATATAAGTAACAGACAAATGGCATATAAGTAACAGACAAATGGCATATAAGTAACAATCACATGGCATATAAGTAACAGATAAATGGCATATACTCAACAGACAAATGGCATATAAGTAACGGTCACATGGCATATAAATAACAGACATATGGCATATAAGTAACAGACAAATGGCATATAAGTAACAGTCACATGGCATATTAGTAATAGACAAATGCCATATAAGTAACAGATAAATGGCATATAAGTAACCGACAAATGGAATATTAGTAACACACAAATGGCATATAAGTAACAGACACATGGCATATAAGTAACTGTCACATGGCATATAAGTAACAGACACATGGCATATAAGTAACAGACAAATGGCATATAAGTAACAGACAAATGGCATATAAGTAACAGATAAATGGCATATGCTCAACAGACAAATGGCATATAAGTGACAGTCACATGGCATATATGTATCAGTCACGTGGCATATAAGTAACAGACATATGGCATATATGTAACAGTCACATGGCATATAAGTAACAGACAAATGGCATAAATGTAACAGTCACATGGCATATAAGTAGCAGAAAAATGGCATATAAGTAACAGTCACATGGCATATAAGTAACAGACAAATGGCATATAAGTAACGGTCACATGGCATATAAATAACAGA
The DNA here is from genome assembly GCA_014843695.1 of Archivesica marissinica. Lineage (NCBI taxonomy): Eukaryota > Metazoa > Mollusca > Bivalvia > Venerida > Vesicomyidae > Archivesica > Archivesica marissinica. The sequence continues at coordinate 86,441,197 of CM026397.1, read as the reverse complement.
CATATGGCATATATGTAACAGTCACATGGCATATAAGTAACAGACACATGACATATACTGAGTCAAAAAAGAAACGATACCAAACTAAAAATGATGTAAAACGGATAAAACCATAGAAAGTTTAATCTATTATTACGTATCAGTACCGGGTATCTTATTGCAAAGTCAGCCAACCATAAACTCAGGTAAATAAACACCCGCTAATCCTGGAACGCCGAATTGCCGATTTTCACGTGCTCCTCAACAATGACAACTTCCTACATATGTACAAATCGGAAAACCGGTTTATTGTACTGGTATTGCATTATCATCGAGGAAAAACACCTTACATACCCATTGTTACCTCTAACAAAATGCCTAGGCTAAACCGCAATCAGAGAATGCGTGCCATTGGCATGATTGACGGCGGTTTACGTCAGCGTGACGTCGCAAATCGACTCGGGGTTACGCGGATCACGATAACACGTCTACTTCGACGTTATCGAACACATGGATCGGTGGACGACCGTCCAAGATCTGGTCGACCACGTGTGACGACGCGTGAACAGGACCGTCACATTCGGACGTCACATTTACGTGACCGGTTCCTACCTGCTACGCACACAGCTGCCGTTACTCCTGGGATGACCAACAATCGCATCAGTGCACAAACAGTCAGGAACCGGCTCGGTGAACGTGGCATTCGTGCCTATCGGCCATACGTTGGACCCATCCTGACACGACGTCACCGTAACGTACGGCGGGAATGGACGACGGAACGTGCTCGCTGGACTCGGTTACAGTGGAATTCGGTGATGTTTAGCGATGAATCGCGGTTCTGTTTGCGTCGAGCGGATGGCAGAGAGCGGGTATATCGCAGACGCGGTGAACGTTACGCCGACGCATGTGTACGTCAGGTCGATCTGTTCGGGGGCGGAAGCGTTATGGCGTGGGGCGGTATCACCTTCGGCAGTCGCACTGAACTGTTAGTGGTGGACGGGAACCTAAACGCCCAGCGGTACTGTGATGAGATCCTTGCGCCAGTTGTTGTGCCGTTCTTTTAACGCCAACAGAAACGTCACACTGTACCAACAGGACAACGCCAGGTGTCATACTGCTTGGATTTCCACCACATTATTGGAGCAAAACAATATTGAAACCCTGCCGTGGCCTGCTTTGTCACCAGACTTGTCACCCATAGAACATGTGTGGGATACGTTAGACCGCCGCGTCAGACGACGTCAGCCGGTAACGTTAGACCAACTGAGGGATGTTTTGTGTCAGGAGTGGACAAATATTGACCAGGAAGAGATTCAGACACTCTTCCGTTCGATGCGATGGCGGTGCATTGCAGTGAGAGACGCAAATGGTGCCCATACTCGGTATTGACGTCTGTGTGAAAACTCCATTAGACCCCTGTCCGACGAATTACGTCATCACGCAGCAGACAGTTTCGGAGGCTCATTATGCTTTATGTGCTCCTCTTTCAAACATGTTGGACTATCAGCTTATGAATTTTCAAAGAATTTTCTTAATAAATGTTGAAATTATAGACACATAAACACCAGGTATCGTTTCTTCTTTGACTCAGTATATAAGTATCAGACAAATGACATATAGCTAACCGTAACATGGCATATCAGTAACAGATACATGGCATATAAGTAACAGACAATTGTCATATAAGTAACAGTCAAATGGCATAAAGTAACAGTCACATGGCATATAAGTAACAGTTACATGGCATATAAGAAACAGACAAATGGCATATTAGTAACAGTCACATGCCATATAAGTAACAGACAAATGGCATATAAGTAACAGTCACCTGTCATATATGTAACAAACACATGTCATATAAGTAACAGACACATGGCATATAGGTAACAATCACATGGCATATAAGTAACAGTCATATGGCAAATAAGTAACTGACAAATGCATATAACAAACAATCACATGGCATATAAGTAAAAGTCACATGCCATATAAGTAACAGACAAATGGCATATAAGTACCAGTCACATAGCATATAAGTAACAGTCACATGGCATATAAGTAACAGTCACATGGCAAATAAGTAACTGACAAATGCATATAACTAACAGTCACATGGCATATAAGTAACAGTCACATGGCATATAAGAAACAGACAAATGGCATATATGTAACAGTCAAACGGCATATAAGTAACAGTCACATGGCATCTAAGTAACAGTCACATGGCATATAAGTAACTGACAAATGCATATAAATAACAGGTACATGGCATATAAGTAACAGTCACATGGCATCTAAGTAACAGTCACATGGCATAAAAGTAAAAGACAAATAGCATATAAGTAACAGACAAATGGCATATAAGTAAGAGTCACATGCCATATAAGTAACAGACAAATGGCATATAAGTACCAGTCACATGGCACATAAGTAACAATCACATGGCATATAAGTAACAGACAAATGGCATATAAGTAACAGACAAATGGCATATAAGTAACAGTCACATGGCATATACGTAACAGACAAATGGCATTTAAGTAACAGACAGATGGCATATAAGTAACAGACAAATGGCATATAAGTAACAGTCATATGGAATATAATTAACAGATAAATGGCATATAAGTAACAGTCACAGGGCATATAAGTAACAGTCACATGGCATATAAGAAATAGACACATGGCATAAAAGTAACAGACAAATAGCATATAAGTAACAGACAAATGGCATATAAGTAACAGTCACATGCCACATAAGTAACAGACAAATGGCATATAAGTACCAGTCACATAGCATATAAGTAACAATCACATGGCATATAAGTAACAGTCACATGGCATATAAGTAACAGTCACATGGCAAATAAGTAACTGACAAATGCATATAACTAACAGTCACATGGCATATAAGTAACAGTCACATGGCATATAACTAACAGTCACATGGCATATAAGTAACAGACACATGGCATATAAGTAACAGACAAATGGCATATAAGTAACAGTCAAATGTCATAAAGTAACAGTCACCTGGCATATAAGTAACAGTTACATGGCATATAAGTAACAGTTACATGGCATATAAGTAACAGACAAATGGCATATAAGTAACAGTCACCTGTCATATATGTAACAGACAAATGTCATATAAGTAACAGACACATGGCATATAAGTAACAGACACATGGCATATAAGTAACAGTCACATGGCATATAAGTAACAGTCACATGGCAAATAAGTAACAGTCACATGGCATATAAGTAACAGACAAATGGCATATATGTAACAGTCAAACGGCATATGATTAACAGTCACATGGCATCTAGGTAACAGTCACATGGCATATAAGTAACTGACAAATGCATATAACTAACAGGTACATGGCATATAAGTAACAGTCACATGGCATATAAGTAAAAGTCACATGGCATATAAGTAATAGACACATGGCATAAAAGTAACAGACAAATGGCATATAAGTAACAGTCACACGCCATATAAGTAACAGACAAATGGCATATAAGTACCAGTCACATGGCATATAAGTAACAATCACATGGCATATAAGTAACAGACAAATGGCATATAAGTAAAGGACAAATGGCATATAAGTAACAGTCACATGGCATATACGTAACAGACAAATGGCATTTAAGTAACAGACAGATGGCATATAAGTAACAGACAAATGGCATATAAGTAACAGTCACATGGAATATAAGTAACAGATAAATGGCATATAATTAACAGACAAATGGCATATAAGTAACAGACACAGGGCATATAAGTAACAGACAAATGACATATATGTTACAGTCACATGGCATATAAGTAAAAGACAAATGGCATATAAGTAACAGACAGATGGCATATATGTAACAGTCACATGGCATATAAGTAACAGACAAATAGCATATAAGTAACAGTCACATGGCATATAAATAACAGACATGTGGCATATATGTAACAGTCACATGGCATCTAGGTAACAGTCACATGGCCTATAAGTAAAAGTCACATGGCATATAAGTAATAGACACATGGCATATAACTAACAGTCACATGGCATATAAGTAACAGTCACATGGCATATAACTAACAGTCACATGGCATATAAGTAACAGACACATGGCATATAAGTAACAGACAAATGGCATATAAGTAACAGTCAAATGGCATAAAGTAACAGTCACATGGCATATAAGTAACAGTTACATGGCATATAAGTAACAGACAATTGGCATATAAGTAACAGTCAAATGGCATAAAGTATCTGTCACATGGCATATAAGTAACAGTTACATGGCATATAAGTAACAGACGCATGGCATATAAGTAACAGTTACCTGTCATATATGTAACAGACAAATGTCATATAAGTAACAGACACATGGCATATAAGTAACAGACGCATGGCATATAAGTAACAGTCACATGGCATATAAGTAACAGTCACATGGCAAATAAGTAACAGTCACATGGCATATAAGTAACAGACAAATGGCATATATGTAACAGTCAAACGGCATATAAGTAACAGTCACATGGCATCTAAGTAACAGTCACATGGCATATAAGTAAAAGTCACATGGCATATAAGTAATAGACACATGGCATAAAAGTAACAGTCACATGGCATATAAGAAACAGTCACATGGCAAATAAGTAACTGACAAATGCATATAACTAACAGTCACATGGCATATAAGTAACAGTCACATGGCATATAAGTAACAGACAAATGGCATATATGTAACAGTCACATGGCATATAAGTAACAGTCACATGGAATATAAGCAACAGATAAATGGCATATAAGTAACATTCAAATGGCATATAAGTAACAGACACAGGGCATATAAGTAACAGTCACATGGCATCTAAGTAATAGTCACATGGCATATAAGTAACTGACAAATGCATATAACTAACAGGTACATGGCACATAAGTAACAGTCACATGGCATATAACTAACAGTCACATGGCATATAAGTAACAGACAAATGGCATATAATTAACAGACAAATGGCATATAAGTAACAGTCACATGCCATATAAGTAACAGACAAATGGCTTATAAGTACCAGTCACATGGCATATAACTAACAGTCACATGGCATATAAGTAACAGTCACATGGCATATAAGTAACAGACAAATGGCATATATGTAACAGTCAAACGGCATAAAAGTAACAGTCACATGGCATATAAGTAACTGACAAATGCATATAAATAACAGGTACATGGCATATATGTAACAGTCACATGGCATATAAGTAACAGTCACATGGCATATAAGTAATAGACACATGGCATAAAAGTAACAGAAAAATGGCATATAAGTAACAGACAAATGGCATATAAGTAACAGTCACATGGCATATAAGTAACAGTCACATGGCATATAAGTAACAGTCACATGGCATATAAGTAACAGACACATGTCATATAAGTAAGAGACAAATGGCATATAAGTAACAGACAAATGGCATATACGTAGCAGACAAATGGCATATAAGTAACAGACAAATAGCATATAAATAACAGTCACATGGCATATAAGTACCAGACAAATGGTATATAGGTAACGGTCACATGGCATATAAATAACAGACATATGGCATATATGTAACAGTCACATGGCATGTAAGTAACAGACAAATGGCATATAAGTAATAGTCACATGGCATTTAAGTAACAGTCACATGGCATATAAGTAACAGTCACATGGCATATAAGTAACAGACACATGGCATATAAGTAACAGACAAATGGCATATAAATAACAGTCAAATGGCATAAAGTAACAGTCACATGGCATATAAGTAACAGTTACATGGCATATAAGTAACAGACAATTGGCATATAATTAACAGTCAAATGGCATAAAGTAACAGTCACATGGCATATAAGTAACAGTTACATGGCATAAAAGTAACAGACAAATGGCATATTAGTAACAGTCACATGCCATATAAGTAACAGACAAATGGCATATAAGTAACAGTCACCTGTCATATATGTAACAGACAAATGTCATATAAGTAACAGTCACATGGCATATAAGTAACAGACAAATGGCATATAAGTAACAGTCACATGGCATATTAGTAACAGACAAATGGCATATAAGTAACAGTCACATGCCATATAAGTAACAGATAAATGGCATATAAGTAACAGACAAATGGCATATATGTAACAGTCAAACGGCATAAAAGTAACAGTCACATGGCATATAAGTAACTGACAAATGCATATAAATAACAGTTACATGGCATATATGTAACAGTCACATAGCATATAAGTAAAAGTCACATGGCATATAAGTAATAGACACATGGCATAAAAGTAACAGAAAAATGGCATATAAGTAACAGACAAATGGCATATAAGTAACAGTCACATGGCATATAAGTAACAGTCACATGGCATATAAGTAACAGACAAATGTCATATAATTAACAGACAAATGGCATATAAGTAACAGTCACATGCCTTTAAATAACAGACACATGGCATATAAGTAACAGTCACATGGCATATAAGTAACAGTCACATGGCAAATAAGTAACTGACAAATGCATATAACTAACAGTCACATGGCATATAAGTAACAGACAAATGGCATATATGTAACAGTCAAACGGCATATAAGTAACAGACACAGGGCATATAAGTAACAGTCACATGGCATCTAAGTAATAGTCACATGGCATATAAGTAACTGACAAATGCATATAACTAACAGGTACATGGCACATAAGTAACAGTCACATGGAATATAAGTAACAGTCACATGGAATATAAGTAACAGTCACGTGGCATATAAGTAACAGACAAATGGCATATAATTAACAGACAAATGGCATATAAGTAACAGTCACATGCCATATAAGTAACAGACAAATGGCTTATAAGTAACAGTCACATGGCATATAACTAACAGTCACATGGCATATAAGTAACAGACACATGGCATATAAGTAACAGACAAATGGCATATAAGTTACAGTCAAATGGCATAAAGTAACAGTCACATGGCATATAAGTAACATTTACATGGCATATAAGTAACAGACAATTGGCATATAAGTAACAGTCAAATGGCATAAAGTAACAGTCACATGGCATATAAGTAACAGTTACATGGCATATAAGTAACAGATAAATGGCATATAAATAACAGTCACCTGTCATATATGTAACAGACAAATGTCATATAAGTAACAGACACATGGCATATAAGTAACAGTCACATGGCATATAAGTAACAGTCACATGGCAAATAAGTAACTGACAAATGCATATAACTAACAGTCACATGGCATATAAGTAACAGACAAATGGCATATATGTAACAGTCAAACGGCATATAAGTAACAGACACAGGGCATATAAGTAACAGTCACATGGCATCTAAGTAATAGTCACATGGCATATAAGTAACTGACAAATGCATATAACTAACAGGTACATGGCACATAAGTAACAGTCACATTGAATATAAGTAACAGTCACATGGCATATAAGTAACAGACAAATGGCATATAATTAACAGACAAATGGCATATAAGTAACAGTCACATGCCATATAAGTAACAGACACATGGCATATAAGTAACAGTCACATGGCATATAAGTAACAGTCACATGGCAAATAAGTAACTGACAAATGCATATAACTAACATTCACATGGCATATAAGTAACAGACAAATGGCATATATGTAACAGTCAAACGGCATATAAGTAACAGACACAGGGCATATAAGTAACAGTCACATGGCATCTAAGTAATAGTCACATGGCATATAAGTAACTGACAAATGCATATAGCTAACAGGTACATGGCACATAAGTAACAGTCACATGGAATATAAGTAACAGTCACATGGCATATAAGTAACAGACAAATGGCATATAATTAACAGACAAATGGCATATAAGTAACAGTCACATGCCATATAAGTAACAGACAAATGGCTTATAAGTACCAGTCACATGGCATATAACTAACAGTCACATGGCATATAAGTAACAGACAAATGGCTTATAAGTACCAGTCACATGGCATATAACTAACAGTCACATGGCATATAAGTAACAGTCACATGGCATATAAGTAACTGACAAATGCATATAAATAACAGGTACATGGCATATATGTAACAGTCACATGGCATATAAGTAACAGTCACATGGCATATAAGTAATAGACACATGGCATAAAAGTAACAGAAAAATGGCATATAAGTAACAGACAAATGGCATATAAGTAACAGTCACATGGCATATAAGTAACAGTCACATGGCATATAAGTAACAGTCACATGGCATATAAGTAACAGACACATGTCATATAAGTAAGAGACAAATGGCATATAAGTAACAGACAAATGGCATATACGTAGCAGACAAATGGCATATAAGTAACAGACAAATAGCATATAAATAACAGTCACATGGCATATAAGTACCAGACAAATGGTATATAGGTAACGGTCACATGGCATATAAATAACAGACATATGGCATATATGTAACAGTCACATGGCATGTAAGTAACAGACAAATGGCATATAAGTAATAGTCACATGGCATTTAAGTAACAGTCACATGGCATATAAGTAACAGTCACATGGCATATAAGTAACAGACACATGGCATATAAGTAACAGACAAATGGCATATAAATAACAGTCAAATGGCATAAAGTAACAGTCACATGGCATATAAGTAACAGTTACATGGCATATAAGTAACAGACAATTGGCATATAATTAACAGTCAAATGGCATAAAGTAACAGTCACATGGCATATAAGTAACAGACAAATGGCATAAAAGTAACAGACAAATGGCATATTAGTAACAGTCACATGCCATATAAGTAACAGACAAATGGCATATAAGTAACAGTCACCTGTCATATATGTAACAGACAAATGTCATATAAGTAACAGTCACATGGCATATAAGTAACAGACAAATGGCATATAAGTAACAGTCACATGGCATATTAGTAACAGACAAATGGCATATAAGTAACAGTCACATGCCATATAAGTAACAGATAAATGGCATATAAGTAACAGACAAATGGCATATAAGTAACAGTCACATGGCATATAAGTAACAGTCACATGGCATATAAGTAACAGACAAATGGCATATATGTAACAGTCAAACGGCATAAAAGTAACAGTCACATGGCATATAAGTAACTGACAAATGCATATAAATAACAGGTACATGGCATATATGTAACAGTCACATGGCATATAAGTAACAGTCACATGGCATATAAGTAATAGACACATGGCATAAAAGTAACAGAAAAATGGCATATAAGTAACAGACAAATGGCATATAAGTAACAGTCACATGGCATATAAGTAACAGTCACATGGCATATAAGTAACAGTCACATGGCATATAAGTAACAGACACATGTCATATAAGTAAGAGACAAATGGCATATAAGTAACAGACAAATGGCATATACGTAGCAGACACATGGCATATAAGTAACAGACAAATAGCATATGAATAACAGTCACATGGCATATAAGTACCAGACAAATGGTATATAGGTAACGGTCACATGGCATATAAATAACAGACATATGGCATATATGTAACAGTCACATGGCATGTAAGTAACAGACAAATGGCATATAAGTAACAGTCACATGGCATTTAAGTAACAGTCACATGGCATATAAGTAACAGTCACATGGCATATAAGTAACAGACACATGGCATATAAGTAACAGACAAATGGCATATAAATAACAGTCAAATGGCATAAAGTAACAGTCACATGGCATATAAGTAACAGTTACATGGCATATAAGTAACAGACAATTGGCATATAATTAACAGTCAAATGGCATAAAGTAACAGTCACATGGCATATAAGTAACAGTTACATGGCATAAAAGTAACAGACAAATGGCATATTAGTAACAGTCACATGCCATATAAGTAACAGACAAATGGCATATAAGTAACAGTCACCTGTCATATATGTAACAGACAAATGTCATATAAGTAACAGTCACATGGCATATAAGTAACAGACAAATGGCATATAAGTAACAGTCACATGGCATATTAGTAACAGACAAATGGCATATAAGTAACAGTCACATGCCATATAAGTAACAGATAAATGGCATATAAGTAACAGACAAATGGCATATAAGTAACAGTCACATGGCATATAAGTAACAGACACATGACATATAAGTATCAGACAAATGGCATATAAGTAACAGTCACATAGCATATAAGTAACAGACTAATGACATATATGTAACAGTCACATGGCATAAAAGTAACAGACAAATGGCATATAAGTAACAGACAGATGGTATATATGTAACAGTCACATGGCATATAAGTAACAGTCACATGGCATATAAATAACAGACATGTGGCATATATGTAACAGTCACATGGCATATAAGTAACAGACAAATGGCCTATAAGTAACATTCACATGGCATATATGTAACAGTCACATGGCATATAAGTAATAGTCACATGGCATATAAGTAAAAGACACATGTCATATGGGTAACAGACTATATATAGAAAGTGCCGGTTCTGGACCAAATCATTCGCTGCACTCATAATTTGATCCAGAACTGGCACTTTCTATATATATGAAATTGCCGGTTCTGGACCAAAACCGTTGCAACACCCAATGTATCTATAAATTTGAACAGTGAGCCAGTAATCCACAAAATGGTTCTGCCTCATTTACGCATAAAACCCCCCTCACCCTTAAAATATATATCTAAGAGCTTAAGGAATACAATTCTTTATACAATAAATTCTAATTAAAGAAATACAAATATATTAAAAAACAATGACAAAAGCAAACATCACAGCAAAGCTATTCGAGGAACTTCTCCAAGAGCAAACAAGTGACATTAGCAAATGGGCAGACCTGCCTCTAAACAAAATATTCACAGTTATAGATACAAGATGTATGGAAACAGAACATGGTGAATCACTTGTATTAAAATTATCAGATGATACAGAATTATGGGCTCCTAGTTACATGAAAAAGAAACTAATAACTGATGTGTTTCCATTTTATTTTAGAGCACTAGGATTGAAGCAATGTAAGAATAACAAAAAAAATAAGTATCATGCGTTTGATCTTGTATATCCACGTGAATAATATGTATTTTTTTTTTGGTTTAAATTTCAATCATCCTAATTCTATTGCACTCTATACGGAACAGCTTTGTTAATATATACCTATTATGTAATCTTAGCGTAGTTCCACCACATGAAATACAAATACGATATTTCGCAGTTGTACCTTTGTTGCAAACTGTGCATAACACAGCTTTACTGGTTTTTATCATATGTTTATGAAGACTACAATAATGTGAGTTTTTTGTAGGTTTGTATTCACAACATTTATGGTTTCCAATTTTTAAATACTGACATGTGTTATTCATTTTATATATATTATATATATATATTTTATATTTAAAAAAATATAATCATATATAAAAATGGATAAAGATATTTCTTATATTGTGAAGTTACATCGTGATGGTGTTATCAATGATGAACAACTCAAAAAAATGATAGATGGAATCAAATCAAATGAACAATCATCATTAGACAATCTACGTAAAAGACGTAGGAATAAGAAAATACGTAAACGTGCAAAGGTTAAATCTGACATCATATTTCCTGAATTAATGTTAGTAGATAAACCTAAATGTGATTATTTTGAAGCTTACAAATTATCGGGTGATAATTATAAAGATCCACATATCCTTCTTGAAGATAAACGTAAAATAATGATAGAACAAATAACTAAACAATTTAAAGAATACAAATCCTTCAAATTCCAAATCGCCATGATAATAGAGATGTTCAAAGATGAGGGTAAAACACGAAAGACAGTAACAGCAGTATTCAACAGTGATCAATATACCCTTCTTGATGCAAGTAAAGTAAATGAATTCTATTCAGAAATAGATGCTAAACTTGATGTATTCATTGAAACATTCACAAATACAGCATCAGGATTGGAAATTGATAGATGTGGTGATATGTACCTTAATTTTGCAAAGTATAAACCTCTTAAAGGTGGTTCATATATTGAATTGCCTGAACAATTAGCATTAAAAAAAGCTATAATTAATGTAAAAAACAAAGGTGATGATTGTATAGAAGTTGCACTTAATTCTGCTATCTATCCTGCTAAAACACACTCAGATCGTTTATCAAGTTATACTAAAAAATATTATAATCTAAAAAACATTGTTAAATTCCCCTTGTCCGATATCGGATATACCAAAGATAGAAAAGAAATATCCAGCTTATGGAATTAATGTTTATGGTTATTCTTTGACAAAGAAAACAAAATCACTTTCAATCTTCCCATATTACATATCAGATAGACCAAAAGAGATTCCTAGAATTAATTTACTATTGATATGTGATGATGAAGGTATTATAGATGATCCTGATGATGAAGAAGGTATTATAGATGATCAGTATGATGATGAAGGTATTATAGATGATCCTAGTGATCATAAAGAAACATCAAAATACCACTACTGCTGGATTAAAAATCTTAACCGTCTATTGCATATTCAAAATAAACATGAACACAAAACACACTTCTGTGACCGTTGTCTTTACGGTTTCACAAAAGAAGATCTACTCATAAAACACAAACAGGATTGTGAAAGCATCAATAAAAGTCCTCTAACAATAGAAATGCCTGAAAAAGAAACATTTATCAAATTCAAAAATCACAAAAATCAAATGCCTGTCCCGTACGTGATTTATGCTGATTCCCTCAATCAATAAAAGTAGGAAATAAATCTGAAATTAAAAGCATCCATAAAGCATGTGGATTTGGATATCAAGTTGTTCGCTATGATGGTAAAGCAGACAAACCAGTAATTTACAGAGGTGAAGAAGCTGTAGAAATATTTCTTAATAATCTAGAATGTGAATTATATACCATCAACAATAATTTCAAATATCCAAAACCAATAATAATGTCAAGTGAAGATGAAAAAAATCATAATTCTTCAACACATTGCTGGATATGTGATGGTATACTAAAAAAAGATACAGTAAAAGATCACTGTCATTTAACTGGCAAATACAGAGGTGCTGCACATAAATCCTGCAATCTTAAACTGAAACTAAATCCACATAAAACTAAAATCCCTGTTGTATTCCATAATCTAAGAGGATATGACAGTCATCTTATCATGCAAAAGATAGCTGAAGTAAAAGGTAACATTTCAGTTATTCCAAACAATGCAGAAAAATACATATCATTCAGCATTGGTCAACTTAAATTCTTGGACAGCTTCATGTTCATGGCTTCATCTTTAGATGGATTAGTGAAAGCAACAAACAAAGATGATTTCATTAATATCAAAGAAGAATTCGGAGATCAAACAGAATTAATGTGCAAAAAAGGTATATACCCCTATGAATACATGGATAGTTTTGAAAGATTTGATGAAACAGCTCTACCTCCCATTGATAAGTTCTATAGCAGCTTATCTGATTCAACTATCTCACTAGAAGATTATGAGCATGCTCAAAAAGTATGGAAAGAATTTGGTTGTAAAACATTAGGAGATTATCATGACTTGTATCTAAAAACAGATGTCCTTCTCCTGTCAGATGTGTTTCAGACATTTCGTAAAACCTGTACGAACGCATATAAGCTTGATCCACTACACTATTATACATCTCCAGGTCTATCTTGGGATGCTCTTTTAAAACATTCTAAAATAAACCTAGAATTACTATCAGATCCTGATATGCATTTATTCATAGAAAAAGGAATGCGTGGTGGTATAAGTATGGTATCCAAAAGACATGCTAAAGCAAATAATCCTAATGTTACTGGTTATGATTCTAACAAAGAAACCAATCACATCATGTACTATGACGCAAATAATCTATACGGTCATGCAATGAGTCAGCCTCTTCCGTATGGTAATTTCGAATGGTTAAAAGTAGATGCAGGACGTATACCAAAAGGCAAGGGTCGGATATTTGAAGTTGATTTAGAATATCCAGCACACTTACATGAATATCATAATGATTATCCTCTTGCGCCAGAAAAATTAACAGTAAAAAAAGAATGGTTATCTGAATATCAGAAAGACTTAATGATGAAAGGTGATATGATACATCAAAAACTTGTTCCAAATCTAATGAATAAGAAAAATTATGTTGTACATTACAAAATATTGAAGCTTTATTTGGATCTTGGTATGAAAATAACAAAAATACACCGTATTTTAGAGTTTGATCAGAAACCATGGATGGAATCATATATCAGATTAAACACAGACCTCCGTACAAAAGCTAAAACAACGTTTGAGAAAGACTTCTATAAGTTAATGAACAACTCTGTATTTGGTAAAACAATGGAAAACATTCGTAAAAGGATTGACATAAAGATTGTCAAGACTGATGGAACTGAAAATGAAAGGCTGCGCAAGATTATTGCTAAACCCAATTTCAATAGAAGAGTTAAATTCTCTGATGATTTATCAGCAATTCAAGTAAAAAAAACAAAACTAAAACTAAACAAACCAATCTATGTTGGAATGTGTGTATTAGATTTATCAAAGCATGATGTATGACTGGTATTATAATACATTGAAAAAGAAGTACGATAAGAACTGCACCATGTTGTATACTGATACAGATTCATTACTTGTTGACATTAAGACAGAAGATGTGTATGATGATATGTCAAAAATGAAAGATGAATATGATCTATCTAATTATCCCATAGACCATCCATTACATGATACAACAAACAAAAAGGTCATAGGAAAAATGAAAGATGAATGTGCTGGTATTCCGATAGTAGAATACATAGGATTAAGACCAAAGTTGTATGCTGTAATGAAAGAACATGAAAAATTAGAATACATAAGTAAAGAAGACATGAAATATGAACAATTCGATAAAGAAGACGCAAATAAATATAATCAATTCACCAAAGAAACCTCAAATGAAAAAGCCATAAAAGTTTATAAACAATTTGTTAAAAAAGCAAAAGGTGTAAAAAAATATGTAATACAAAAACATATATAAATATATAAACTTTGAAAACTACAAAGATGCATTATTCAATAAAAAAACATACACACATGAAATGAATATGCTGCGTTCACAAAAACATCAAATATATGGTCTAACAGTTAGTAAGAAAACACTCTCACCATTAGACACAAAAAGATATATATCATCTGATGGAATCACAACATACGCGTTAGGGTATCAGCAGGAACAATAAGCAACTCTTCTTTAACAAAACCTCTTTGTGGAGCTGGTGTTTTCAAATAATAAACTCTGATGCCTTGCGTTATAATATGATAATTAATCTTATGAATATCCACACTCCATACTGGATCTGTAGCTCTGCGTTTACCACCTTCTTGTTCCCCTGGTTGATATAAATATCTGACACTGGCATTTGGACAAATAGCTGTGTCAACAGTTCTTGTTATAACAGGTGGAGGTTTTTTCGTCTCTGAATTTAGTACTGCAATTACACTAGGTAATCTCTTTACCCATTCTCTATTACGTTTGCTTGGATTTTCCATTTCCTTAGCATACTGATATCCAAACAGTCTTTCAGCCAGTGTTCTGTTGAATCTCTCCACGATAGCTTGGTCTCTGTGAATGTCTGTTCTTCCTCTTCTTATCTTAACTTTGTGCTTCTCCATCAACTGTGATACTGCACCCATAAACTCCCTCCCAGGATCTACTTGTAATAGTTTCGGATATGCTAGTTTTCTCTTATATATTTTATCAAATGCCTGTGCAACTTCTTTGCTGTCCTTGGAAGTTACCGGTTCTGCTTCTTTATACCTACTTGCAATATCAACAACAGTTAAAGCATATTTATATGTCTTGCGTCCGACACCATCATGTGGTAAAAATAATAAATCAGCTTGATGCACTTCATTCTTACCATAAACTTCAAACCTTGGTCTAACTATTTTCTTTGGTGCAGGTAAGTATATCTGCCATACTGCTTGCTTCTTTAAAAACTCCAATGCTTGTTTATCACTGACCTTTGCTTCTTTTGCTAATTTTTTAACTGCAGACACACCTCTCCAGAATCCCTTTGGACTGTAATATATCTTTTCCATTTTTTATTGTGATTATAACATTTTATATGCCAGAACACCAGTAGCTACCATACCTAAACCCACAAATAACAACTCTCTATTCTTCTGCTCCGGTGATGGTGTGTAAAAATCATTAAGTGTAGGTTCAGGTAATGTTGCAAGTCTCTTTCCAGTCAATGAATAATACTGACTCATAGCCTCATCAACATCATCAAAAGTTTGTTTTGCATGCAATTCCTTAGTCATCCTTGAATTCAAATAATCTAACCGTTCAGCTCTTTTTTTACTCCACGCAGCTTGTGCAGCTTGAAGATCTTCAATAGCTTTATCATGCCGTTTTCTGTCGTCACCAGACATGTGTGAGAATAAATAATTCGAACCACTGAACGCCAATGCATTCACTAATGCACCACCTACCATGATTGCTATTGTTGCCATTTGTTTAGGGGAAAAAAATTACTTCATAATATCAGCAGGAATGATACCTTGCTTAACGAGTATATCACGTGTATACATTGCCAATAGAATATCAACTGTCAGCAACCCTATATCACCCATATTAAAATCTACTTTAGGAGTTTGCATTTTAAATATTTTCTTTGTAAGCTGTGAATAACCTATTGTAAGAATAGATTCAACACCTGCATGATACGCCATGTTAACTATATGTTTACTATCGATTGATGGGGTCGTCATTTTTGTTTATGAATTAAAAAAAATATATTAATTAAATTCAAAAGGATCTATTACAACACTATGGGAGGTATTATGAGGCTGTTCATCATCAGGTTTAGAATTTGGTTTGGTTCTCCACATAAATATGGTTGCAATAACAGCTAAAACAGCACTACCAATTATGATGTTTTTTTTGTGTTGCGTTAATAGATTGGTATAGGTGATGGTGTCAACATGTTTATCATCAGATGTAACTTGGATAATATTATCATCAGATGTAACTTGCATAAGGACATCGCGTTTAGTTTTCCTTGCTACAGCTGCTTTTATACCTGCTGCTACACGTTTTGGGTTTTTAACTGGTTTCGTTATCTCCGTCTCCTCCATTTTTGTTGATGTTTATATTTTTTTTAAAATCAATATGCCTAACTGTGGTTAACATTGTAGTGAAGGGAGCTAAATACATACCATATCTATAATACAACTCACAACATGCGCTTGTCAAAGCATGATTCACAAACGGGTCCTCCTCTAAATCATTGATTAGTTTTGGTGGATCTATCACATTAAAATACTTAGATACCCCCATGACATAAAGACTAATAAATGAGTTGCCTAGTGTTTTAGTCATACTTGCACCAAGACGCGCCTCATATATACAGTAAAGTTTGTTAATAGTTTCTGTAGGCATGCTATCCATGTCTGTTAATTGGTATTGATGCCCTAGATATTGGGTGCTATTCCCTCCTGCAATTATAGCAGATAATCGTTCTCTTTTTACATCTTGTTGTGGCTCAGTTATATCGTTTTGCAACAGTTCTTCAACGTCCAT
The DNA here is from genome assembly GCA_014843695.1 of Archivesica marissinica. Classification (NCBI taxonomy): domain Eukaryota; kingdom Metazoa; phylum Mollusca; class Bivalvia; order Venerida; family Vesicomyidae; genus Archivesica; species Archivesica marissinica. Next base: position 86,423,538 of record CM026397.1, on the reverse strand, counting down.
TTTTATTCTTTGTATATTTTTTTTTATTTTCAAGAAATAAACCACAAACACGCATCCAAAAGTAATATTAACAACAGCTGCTGTTGCGGTTAATAAATCAAGTAGCATTTTCAGTAATGTAGAAGAAATTGTATTTACTCAAGCATTACTCAGTAATACTCAAGCATTACTCAGTAATACTGAAATATAACCATAAAAAAAGCTCATCAGGGATTTCAGTAATGTTGTTGTATTGCTTAAGCATTACTCAGTAATACTCAAACATTACTCAACATTACCCAAACTCATGATTAAATCAACCAATACCCAGTGGGCTGGTCTGTTCTTAGTATTAATTTTGCATGTTTTGTTTTTGCTAGATTTTTCCTTATCACACTTCTTTCATCACACGGAATAACATCGTTTTCACGTAAACACATCTCATACCTGTCCCTGTCTTTCATATAAAACATACAAAGCCACTTTGTTTGGTCTCTCAAATCTTTTAACACAGAATTATATCTTTGTGTTAATACCCAGACAGACTGTTCTGCGTGTCTACCTGAAAAGGCAAGTTCAGACAGCATGTCTCGTTTCTTTGTAAGCTCCTTCGTTGCAGAGCAATCATCAATAATGTAGAGGGTAGGTGTACCGGCATATTGCTTAAAAAAGACCCTCAATAGCTCCTGTAGCTTTTCAGTCCCATCAGAGGAAACGGGGTTAACGATCTTTATTTTTTTATCTCTTGGATGTTTCACATCACCAATCCATGGTCTGTTTTTGTATGCTTTATTCCATGCTATGGTTGGGCATAATATAATTATATTTCTAAATACACCTTGATATTCATCTTCTAATAAATCAAGTACATACTCTGTCTTACCGCACCCAGTTTGACCACATATCACAGCACAGTGTGGGTATTTTGGGTAATCAGGTTTAATAGATAGCTTCTTTGAATCGTCCATCTTGGAAGTTGATTTGAGCATCTTGTATTATATAGAGATAAACATTTATTGGATCCGCAGTATTTGCTTTCTTACTGATTTGGATAGTTATTCCTTCACTGGCATTTTTTATCATTCTTCCGGTTCCGTGAAGGGAGTTATCATCCGTGGATCGTAGATCTAACCACAATGCATAGTTGGATGATAGATATTTTTCCACATCAACGTTACTTAGTGTAATGTCGTGCAGTATTTTATCTGTTTCTTTATTCCGTTTAGATGTTAAAGCAAAGAACTTGTTTATTTCATCCCATTGTTGATAAGCACGCATACCTTGACTATAAAGCTGGTTAGGCACACCTTCTATTGTGAGCTCCACTTTTTCTATTCCAGGATTATAGTACTGTTCACTGCTTTCTCTGTCTGGGTCTTCAAACACCATTAGAATACCTTTCATACTACGGGCTGGTACATTAACGTTTATATTCCATAAAGTGTCAGATTTGTCTTTAATGATTTTTCTATGTCTCAGTATTCTGTCGTATAATATCGTAGTGTGGTCGCTATAATTATCATTTATTTGTCGTGCCAGTGTTTCATTGGAGACTGTATCTATTTCAAGGCATATATTACTTATTACATATTTTGAATCTTTATCAGTAGATTTTATCACTTTACCATAGTCATTGAATGTCAATTCATATTCAAGCCTATCACCCAGACCTGCTTGGTAAAATGGCATATCTGTTTCTAGTAATTCAAAATCTAGCGGAATGAAGAATCGATTACCATATGCCAATGCAACAGCTTCATCTCCATCATTAGATGTAGCATCTGCAGCACCGACTCTATGTTTAATCATGTTTGGTTTGCCAACACCTTGGTAAGCCATGTTTATTCTTTCAGAAGGAGATTTCCACAAATCTGTATAGCAGTGAAACATGTCACTATCATCGATTGACATGACTTCATTACCGCTTATCTTTATCGTTGTCTTCTTCACTATTGTTCTCCCAACGTTTTGAAACAGTGTTGCATTAACGTCCTTGCTAACAATACTCAGTTCAAAGGCCAATCTTGCAGACCTTGGTACAATGACATCTGTGTTGCTGAGATTGGGAAATCGTACTAGAAGCTGTTGATTCTGATCAATAGTACTGGGATTGTTGGTTATAACAATTGATTGACGGATTCCTTTAACACCACGTGGTTCTCTAAGTTTCCGATAAGGATCGAGTTTGTATCCGTATGCTGATAACATTATTTTTTAAGAGGAGGATTTTTTATTTGTTTTATAAAATAAATGGCTGAAGGAGGGATGGATTTTGATAATGATTATGATCATGATGATGGTGATGTAATATTACCAGAAATACCGGGAAACACGAAAGAGATTGAAGAACTACGTAATGAGCTGAATAAGCCTTTGAGTAGGATTAAACAATCTACTGAGAATTTTTATAGCTTTATAAGGAATAAATACGGATTAGAACCTAGTGGGGAGGTTAATCTACAACAGTTTAAGTTAGAGGATAATGGGAGTGTATTGCACTGGTTAGTTGACGGTAAAGATATCACCATGACAACATCAAAAGGTGGACTGTCGTTTAAATCTCTTGATACATTAGCTAAAAAGTATGGTAAAGGAGGAACTCAGGCTATTAGAACAAATCTGAGGTTGGATAATTATAAATCTAAATATTTACAGGCTGCAACAACAGCCTTGAATACAACAGAAATCAGCTTAGAATCAGAACAGATTCCTATGCAGGATTTGACTGACACTACTGAGGTTAAAAAAGTTGTAGACACTGCAAATCATGTTGATGATACATTAGAGACATTATTTAATGAATTAGAATCCAATGGAACTCAAACAGAAGGATTGAATCTACGAGAACTACAAGGTCTTGATAAAGCACTACAACGAACCAGAGGGGAGCTTACAAATAATCTTGCAAAACTGACTGAGATAGATAAATCTATTAAGCAGCAAAATGGTGATATAGCTGTGGGAGCGCAAGATGATGAAACCCAGAAAAAAATGAGTTCATATTTGAGAGATTTGCATAGTGAAAGAGAAGCAAGATTAGAAGCTGCATCTGCAAATAAAGAAGCATTGAGAGGTCAGATTAATAGAATACGTGAAACCATCACGCGTGTTCTCGATGGTGATACGACTATAGGAGAGAAGTTAAGAACTTTGTTTAGAGAGCAGGGTATTACAATCGTTAGCATATTGACTGCACTTGGGTTGTTGATTGGGGTATTAGTTGAAGCATTTACTCCTGCGACAGTTGTTGGGGGTAGTAGTGGGTGATAACAGCAAAAGTTGGATTAAAAAACAACTCAATAACTTAGGCAAGCTACTTGCATCTTTAGCAGGTAAAGCTGCTTTGGCATTACCAGGTGTTATTGGGAGTATTGTGTCGTGGTTGCTTTCAGCTACAGGTAAAGTAGTTAATTGGTTTGCTAGTAATACATGGGGATTGATTGTTGTTGTTGCAGGACTTTTGTATGCAGCAGCAATGAAGTATGTTAATAAATGAGATACAGGGTGATCCCTAATACTGTAGCGCTGAATATGAGTGCTACTTTTTTTTCTTCATGTGTGAGTTTGATGTCATGACTCACATTAATGTCACTAATAACATGACTCACTGGCTTATTCATCGGCAAGGTTTTATCTGCAGGAGGTAGATTGACATGTGTTGCCTTCGGAGCAGTAAGGGTTCCTATCACTTTATGAATGATTTTAGGAGGCACAGGTTCCAGATTGACATCATTGTTAAGACCTATTGCTTGTTGTGGTGTTGCGATGATTATATTGTTGTTGTATCCTTTGATGCTGACAGCTATCTCAAGTTCCATGTTACTTGGTGACATGTACAGACCTGTACCAAATACAAAGTCTACTTTACTTCTTGCATATTTTAACACGTTTTCATATCTAGATATTTGACTTGGTAAGTCTACTGGACTGTTAATAACATCTTCCACATTTGCAAGAAACTGTTTTTGAGCATCAAAAGCAGTTCCAGTACCAATGATATTCGTTCTTGTTTGAGATTGTGCCCCAAGAATAGCCCAACAATAAGTTCTGATGCTGTCATTTATTCGTTCAACTCCTGCTTTTGTGAAGCCATCGGATTTATCTAGAATAAGAGTAGACCACGATTGATGAACATCACCAGGGAATTGTTTTATCCACATAATATCCCACTTGCCTTCGGGGGAGGAACTTCCAAACATGTAATTGGATGGTATATTACCCATATTCGCTACACGATTACCAGCTGCATTAGGCCACTTCTCATATGGTCTTCCAAATCCATGATTCTTACCCGGTATACGCCAGTCAGCATTTTTGTCTACATTGAATTCACCGCATATTCTTTCATACGCTTGCCTGTTGTATGAGTTCTTAAATGCATTCCTTGTTTTGTTTTGCGGAAGCGCTGCTGCCATCTCAAATAATATTCTTCTTGTTTGGTAGTAAACGTGAAACTTGAAGAATGATCCTAGCAGACCTTTTTCTTTTAGATGTGTTTCATAATCTACACCACAGCCTGTTGTAGCACACCATATTGCAAAGTTAAGCTGATTCTGCCAGAAGTCCATTAAATCTGTGTCCCACCGTGATACAACGGCAGGTTGATTGACAAAAGGCATCACGTATTTTTCAAATATATCAATGAAAACAATCTTGAATTGTTTAACATCAGACGTGACAGCTATTTCCTGGTTTATAATGTCTATATGTTTGTTGTTATAGACACTTGAATGAGGATAGCCGGCAGTCGGATTATATTTAAATTCTTTTTTTACCATAGTTTTTAAAATGCAACATATAATTTCAAACACTAATAAAATAGTACCACTTCAGCAGTACATAGATAATAGTAAATCTGACATTAAAGTTGGTCTACGCTCTATTACATATATTGTCGGGTGGTACATCATTACACATGAGTATGTGCGTTGGAAGATCGGCGACAAGTCTCCTGTTGAATTTACAATCCAACCAGGGTTGTATGGATTTGATGAATTAAAATCTATTCTAATTCATACAGGTGTGAAATTATATTATAACAGGTCAAACGGTGTAATAACAATGACTATCCCTCATAATTACAAGGTACAGATATCTGATGGATTGAAAACAATGCTAGGCTTTACAGATAAGAGTTATAGTTCTGGGACACATATTGGTGACAAGTCAATAGACTTTGCTCCAATACGTGCCTTGCATGTTCATTTGAATCAGGTAAACACAGAAAATAACTTTTATGACGGAGTCCCAAGTGATCTGATTGCGGTTGTTCCGATAGAGGATAAGTTATTTGGGCATATTGTTAACATATGTTATCAGAATCCACAGTTCAGACGTCTTGCTGATGGTACTATTTCTGAATTGGAAGTTAGAGTTACAGATCAGAATAACAATACCCTTGACAACCACGGGTTGCCGATTTCTGTTGTGCTGGAATTTATTTAATTTGCCATACAAAAAAAAATGAGTATATTTGGTCCATCTGTACCTACGCCGAACTCTGTTGTAATAACTGTTTGGGCAGAAGAATCTGGGTTTTTAACAAAGGGAAGATTTGAATGGTCTTTTGGGAACGGAGCAACAGATAAGAATTCAGGATATACGATGATGAGATCTGGTAATATTACTATGATCTCACTAACGGCACCACAGGTTAGTTCGGGTAGTGCAGCTGTTAACATTTCCGTTAACGGTGTTGATACATCTTATGGCGTTTCTATACCTAAGGGTGATCAATCTGTTTTTAAACATTTTGATCACCCTTACTATGTTGAAGCTGGATCGGTTATTAACTTCATGTCGACGGCTAGCTCTAAGGAGACCACTGCTAGTGTTGTAGCTTTGTTGATTGAATTGTTTTAATTTTTTAATGTTTTTATTGTAAAACATGAAGCAACCAACAGCACCTCTGTATCCGGAATTACCAGATGGGTATAGATTACAGAAAATATCAGAGATAGAGCAGACGCTAATTAAAGAACGGGACATTAGGCAGTCATTGTATAAGAAATATAAACGGAGTATAAATATTACAGATGGAGTTGATACAACTCTCATTTCTGGGAGTGTGATTATGGGTGGCATTGGCTTGGCGATACCATTAATGTTGCCTCTGGAAATAGCTGCAATGGTTTGTGGTATAGCAGGGGTGTGTGTTAAGTTTATTAGAAGACGACTGCATTCAAAAGCTGAGAAGCATTATGAAATTAAGGTGATTGCAGAGAGCAAGTTAAACAGCGTGAAGGATTTGATTTCAAAGGCATTGAATGATGGACAAATATCAGAACAAGAATTTACGATGGTTCTGGATGAACTAGAGAGATATAATGATCTCAAAGATAAGGCGCGCTTAAAACAGACAGGAATGAGTGAGGTAGAAAGAAAAATGTTGATTGAAGAAGGAAGGGTGCAAGCAGTTAGTGCCATTCAAAAAAAGATAAAAGACACATAATTTTATTAATGGCCTGTGTATCAAAAGTAATACATACACATACATCTCTGAAGCAAATCCTTACGCTGTAAGGACACGTTTGAATGAACATTATCATTGACCAGTGAAGCGAATCCTTACAGGACACACTTGAATAATTAACACATGAAAATCTACTATGTAAATACTTCCGGAGCAACTTCTTTTACAATTTTGAGATGTTTTGTAAAGAAGCGCAATTCCAATGCACATAGAATAATATTTGGATATTGTTCTGCCAAGATATTGAAAGCAATCAAAAAATTACAATGTGACAACGATATTAAAATGTCTTTGTTATACAGACTTTTGATGAAGGATCCTTTCTTCTTCATTGTTTGTTTCAAATGTTTAAGAACACTACCCTGATTTGCTGAATTGAGTAATATGTTTCTTTTGTCTGACCGGATTAACTGTTCTAGTTCTTTGAATGACTGTATACACTTTTCTTCCGATGACATATCTGGTGTGTATACATCGACTATCCTTCTTTCGGCTGAGAATGCATTCATCAACATTTTGTTCACCTCCTCCCGTTTTGATGTCAGGCTTGTTGCTCTCTTCAATTCCTTCGTAAATACGTTTTCAGGAAGGTATTTGTGATGAAAGACGACAGCACGATTTTTCAGTTCTGCGTCCTCAGGATACTTATCGAGCAGCCAGTCAACAAACTGTTTGAAATCTGCACTGAACGTTTGAAATGTGTTCTTGTCCCTGAAACAAGAATAAAGACTAGATACGCCCACTTTTACTCTATCAAAATGAAAAACTGTAAAAATCATATGAATGTTAAAAATTCATTTGACAATCAAACAGAATAATTAATTGTTCGTGTTAGTAAATAACATGTTAAGGATGAAAAAAACTATACTTACATTTTATTCGAATTTTATCCTTAATGAATAGAAATTTGTAGTTCTCTTGTCTTTTGGGGGTGTATAACTGAACTTTGATATCTCGTCCATTTGCGTATCATAACGTTCAATCTCGTAGCCTAACGTTCACTCTCAGGTGGATACTGATATGGAGTATATGTAAACATTGCATAGTAAAGCTTATCAGGAGTGTAGTATTTTTATCACTCAGACAATCGTAAATTTATCAAACAGTCAAGTGCCAGTCTTGAAAAACATCAGACA
>CM026397.1:86355144-86414951 GCA_014843695.1 Archivesica marissinica | reverse complement strand
GCATATTTGTAACAGACAAATGGCATATAAGTAACAGTCACATGGCATATAAGTAACAGACATGTGGCATATAAGTAACAGACACATGGCATATAAGTAACAGACAAATGGCATATAAGTAACTGACATATGGCATATATATAAGTAACAGACAAATGGCATATAAGTAACAGACACATGGCATATAAGTAACAGACAAATGGCATATAAGTAACAGACAAATGGCATATATATAAGTAACAGACAATTGGCATATCAGTAACAGACAAATGGCATATAAGTAACAGACAAATAGCATATATATAAGTAACAGACACATGGCATATAAGTAACAGTCACATGACATATAAGTAACAATCACATGGCATATCAGTAACAGATACATGGCATATAAGTAACAGACAATTGGCATATAAGTAACAGTCAAATGGAATACAGTAACAGTCACATGACATATAAGTAACAGTCACACGACATATAACTAACAGTCACATGGCATATAAGTAACAGTCACACGACATATAACTAACAGTCACATGGCACATAAGTAACAGTCACATGGCATATAAGTAACAGTCACATGGCAAATAAGTAACAGTCACACGACATATAACTAACAGTCAGATGGCATATAAGTAACAGTCAAATGGCATATTAGCAACAGAGAAATGGCATATAAGTAACAGTCAAAGGGCATATTACCAACAGACAAATGGCATATAAGTAGCAGTCACAGGGCATATTTGAAACAGACAAATGGCATATAAGTAACAGTCACATGGCATATAAATAACAGACATGTGGCATATATGTAACAGTCACACGACATATAACTAACAGTCGCATGGCATATAAGTAACAGACAAATAGCATATAAGTAACAGTCACATGGCATATAAGCAACAGACAAATGGCATATAAGTAGCAGTTACAGGGCATATTAGTAATAGACAAATGGCATATAAGTAACAGTCACATGGCATATAACTAACGGTCAAATGGCATATTAGCCACAGAGAAATGGCATATAAGTAACAGTCAAATGGCATATTACCAACAGACAAATGGCATATAAGTAGCAGTCACAGGGCATATTTGTAACAGACAAATGGCATATAAGTAACAGTCACATGGCATATAAATAACAGACATGTGGCATATATGTAACAGTCACATGGCATATAAGTAACAGACAAATGGCATATAAGTAACAGTCACATGGCATATTAGTAACAAATACATGGCATATGTAACAGTCACATGACATATAAGTAACAGACAAATGGCATATAAGTAACAGTCACATGGCATATTAGTAACAAATACATGGCATATAAGTAACAGTCACATGACATATAAGTAACAGTCACATGGCCTATCAGTAACAGATACATGGCATATAAGTAACAGACAATTGGCATATAAGTAACAGTCACATGGCATATAAGTAACAGTCACATGTCATATAATTAACAGACACATGGCATATAAGTAACAGACAAATGGCATATAAGTAACTGACAAATGGCATATATATAAGTAACAGACAAATGGCATATAAGTAACAGACACATGGCATATAAGTAACAGACAAATGGCATATAAGTAACAGACAAATGGCATATATATAAGTAACAGACAATTGGCATATCAGTAACAGACAAATGGCATATAAGTAACAGACAAATAGCATATATATAAGTAACAGACACATGGCATATAAGTAACAGTCACATGACATATAAGTAACAATCACATGGCATATCAGTAACAGATACATGGCATATAAGTAACAGACAATTGGCATATAAGTTACAGTCAAATGGAATAAAGTAACAGTCACATGACATATAAGTAACAGTCACACGACATATAACTAACAGTCACATGGCATATAAGTAACAGTCACACGACATATAACTAACAGTCACATGGCATATAAGTAACAGTCACATGGCATATAAGTAACAGTCACATGGCAAATAAGTAACAGTCACACGACATATAACTAACAGTCAGATGGCATATAAGTAACAGTCAAATGGCATATTAGCAACAGAGAAATGGCATATAAGTAACAGTCAAAGGGCATATTACCAACAGACAAATGGCATATAAGTAGCAGTCACAGGGCATATTTGAAACAGACAAATGGCATATAAGTAACAGTCACATGGCATATAAATAACAGACATGTGGCATATATGTAACAGTCACATGGCATATAAGTAACAGACAAATGGCATATAAGTAACAGTCACATGGCATATTAGTAACAAATACATGGCATATAAGAAACAGACAATTGGCATATAAGTAACAGTCAAATGGCATATAAGTGAGAGTCACATGGCATATAAGTAACAGTCACATGACATATAAGTAACAGTCACATGGCATATCAGTAACAGACAAATGGCATATAAGTAATAGTCACCTGGCATATAAATAACAGACATGTGGCATATATGTAACAGTCACATGTCATATAAGTAACAGACAAATGGCATATAAGTAACAGTCACATGGCATATAAGTAACAGTCACATGGCATATAAGTAACAGTCACATGGCATATAAGTAACAGACACATGGCATATAAGTAACAGACAAATGGCATATAAGTAACATACAAATGGCATATATATAAGTAACAGACAAATGGCATATAAGTAACAGACACATGGTATATAAGTAACAGACAAATGGCATATAAGTAACAGACAAATGGCATATATATATAAGTAACAGACAATTGGCATATAAGTAACAGACAAATGGCATATAAGTAACAGACAAATGGCATATATATAAGTAACAGACAATTGGCATATAAGTAACAGACAAATGGCATATAAGTAACAGACAAATTGCATATATATAAGTAACAGACAAATGGCATATAAGTAACAGTCACATGACATATAAGTAACAGTCACATGGCATATCAGTAACAGATACATGGCATATATAAGTAACAGACAATTGGCATATAAGTAACAGTCAAATGGCATACAGTAACAGTCACATGACATATAAGTAACAGTCACACGACATATAACTAACAGTCACATGGCATATAAGTAACAGTCACATGGCATATAAGTAACAGTCACACGACATATAACTAACAGTCACATGGCATATAAGTAACAGTCACATGGCATATAAGTAACAGTCACATGGCAAATAAGTAACAGTCACACGACATATAACTAACAGTCAGATGGCATATAAGTAACAGTCACATGGCATATGAGTAACAGTCAAATGGCATATTAGCAACAGAGAAATGGCATATAAGTAACAGTCAAATGGCATATTACCAACAGACAAATGGCATATAAGTAGCAGTCACAGGGCATATTTGTAACAGACAAATGGCATATAAGTAAGAGTCACATGGCATTTAAATAAAAGACATGTGGCATATATGTAACAGTCACATGGCATATAAGTAACAGACAAATGGCATATAAGTAACAGTCACTGGCATATCAGTAACAGTACATGGCTATAAGTAACAGACAATTGGCATATAAGTAACAGTCAAATGGCATATAAGTGAGAGTCACATGGCATATAAGTAACAGTCACATGACATATAAGTAACAGTCACATGGCATATCAGTAACAGACAAATGGTATATAAGTAATAGTCACCTGGCATATAAGTAACAGACAAATGGCATATAAGTAGCAGTCACATGGCATATAAGTAACAGTCACATGGCATATTAGTAACAGTCACATGTCATATAAGTAACAGACACAGGGCATATAAGTAACAGACAAATGGCATATAAGTAACAGACAAATGGCATATATATAAGTAACAGACAAATTGCATATAAGTAACAAACACATGGCATATAAGTAACAGACAAATGGCATATAAGTAAAAGACAAATGGCATATATGTAAGAGACAAATGGCATATAAGTAACAGTCACATGGAATGTAAGTAACAGATAAAAGGCATATAAGTAACAGACAAATGGCATATAAGTAACAGACACAGGGCATATATGTAACAGATACATGGCATATAAGTAACAGACAAATGGCATATAAGTAACAGTCGCATGGCATATAAGTAACAGACAAATGGCATATAAGTAACAGTCACATGGCATATAAGTAACAGACAAATGGCATATAAGTAGCAGTTACAGGGCATATTAGTAACAGACAAATGGCATATAAGTAACAGTCACATGGCATATAAATAACAGACATGTGGCATATATGTAACAGTCACATGGCATATATGTAACAGACAAATGGCATATAAGTAACAGTCACATGGCATATAAGTAACAGTCACATGGCATATAAGTGTCAGTCACATGGCATATAAGTAACAGACACATGGCATATAAGAAACAGACAAATGGCACATACGTAACAGACAAATGGCATATATATAAGTAACAGACAAATAGCATATAAGTAAAAGTCAAATGGCATATAAGTAACCGTCACATGGCATAAAAGTAACAGTCACATGGCATATAAGTAACAGACAAATGGCATAAAAGTAACAGACACATGACATATAAGTATCAGACAAATGACATATAAGTAATAGTCACATGGCATATCAGTAACAGTCAATTGGCATATAAGTAACAGTCACATGGCATATAAGTAACAGACAAATGGCATATAAGTAACAGTCACATGGCATATAAGTAACAGTCACATGGCATATAAGTAACAGTCACATGGCATATTAGCAACAGACAAATGGCATATACGTTACAGTCAAATGGCATATAATTAACAGCCACATAACATATAAGTAACAGACAAATGGCATATAAGTAACAGTTACATGGCATATAAGTAACAGACATATGGCATATATGTAACAGTCAAATGGCATATAAGCAACAGTCACATGGCATCTAAGTAACAGAAAAAATAGCATATAAGTAACAGACAAATGGCATATAAGTAACAATCACATGTCATAAAAGTAACAGACAAATGGCATATAAGTAACAGACAAATGGCATATATGTAACAGACAAATGGCATATAAGTAACAGTCACATGGAATATAAGTAACAGATAAAAGGCATATAAGTAACAGACAAATGGCATATAAGTAACAGACACAGGGCATATATGTAACAGATACATGGCATATAAGTAACAGACACATGGCATATTAGTAACAGTCGCATGGCATATAAGTAACAGTCACATGGCATATAAGTAACCGTCACATGGCATATAAGTAACCGTCACATGGCATATAAGTAACAGTCACATGGCATATAAGTAACCATCACATGGCATATAAGTAACCGTCACATGGCATATAAGTAACAGTCACATGGCATATAAGTAACAGTCACATGGCATATAATTAACAGCCACATGACATATAAGTAACAGACAAATGGCATATAAGTAACAGTCACATGCCATATAAGTAACAGTCAAACGGCATATAAGTAACAGTCACATGGCATCTAAGTACCAGTCACATGGCATATAAGTAACTGACAAATGCATATAACTAACAGACACATGGCATATAAGTAACAGTCACATGGCATATAAGTAACAGTCACATGGCATATAAGTAACTGACAAATGCATATAACTAACAGACACATGGCATATAAGTAACAGTCACATGGCATATAAGTAACAGTCACATGGCATATAAGTAATAGACACATGGCATATAAGTAAGAGACAAATGGCATATAAGTAACAGACAAATGGCATATAAGTAACAGTCACATGCCATATACGTAACAGACAAATAGCATATAAGTAACAGACAAATGGCATATAAGTAACAGTCACATGGAATAAAAGTAACAGACAAATGGCATATAAGTAACAGACAAATGGCATATAAGTAACAGACAAATGGCATATAAATAACAGACACAGGGCATATAAGTAACAGATAAATGGCACATAAGTAACAGACAAATGGCATATAAGTAACAGACACAGGGCATATAAGTAACAGTCACATGGCATATAAGTAACAGTCAATAGGCATATAAGTAACAGTCACATGGCATATAAGTAACAGACAATTGGCATATAAGTAACAGTCAAATGGCATAAAGTAACATTCACATGGCATATAGGTAACAGTCACATGACATATAAGTAAGAGTCACATGGCCTATCAGTAACAGATACATGGCATATAAGTAACAGACAATTGGCATATAAGTAACAGTCAAATGGCATATAAGTGAGAGTCACATGGCATATAAGTAACAGTCACATGACATATAAGTAACAGTCACATGGCATATCAGTAACAGACAAATGGCATATAAGTAATAGTCACCTGGCATATAAATAACAGACATGTGGCATATATGTAACAGTCACATGGCATATAAGTAACAGACAAATGGCATATAAGTAACAGTCACATGGCATATAAGTAACAGTCACATGGCATATAAGTAACAGTCACATGGCATATAAGTAACAGACACATGGCATATAAGTAACAGACAAATGGCATATAAGTAACAGACAAATGGCATATGTATAAGTAACACACAAATGGCATATAAGTAACAAACACATGGCATATAAGTAACAGTCACATGGCAAATAAGTAACAGTCACACGACATATAACTAACAGTCAGATGGCATATAAGTAACAGTCACATGGCATATAAGTAACAGTCAAATGGCATATTAGCAACAGAGAAATGGCATATAAGTAACAGTCACATGGCATATTACCAACAGACAAATGGCATATAAGTAGCAGTCACAGGGCATATTTGTAACAGACAAATGGCATATAAGTAACAGTCACATGGCATATAAATAACAGACATGTGGCATATATGTAACAGTCACATGGCATATAACTAACAGACAAATGGCATATAAGCAACAAATACATGGCATATTAGTAACAGTCACATGGCATAAAAGTAACCGTCACATGGCATATAAGTAACCGTCACATGGCATATATGTAACAGTCACATGGCATATAAGTAACAGTCACATGGCATATAAGTAACAGACAATTGGCATATAAGTAACAGTCAAATGGCATAAAGTAACATTCACATGGCATATAGGTAACAGTCACATGACATATAAGTAAGAGTCACATGGCCTATCAGTAACAGATACATGGCATATAAGTAACAGACAATTGGCATATAAGTAACAGTCAAATGGCATATAAGTGAGAGTCACATGGCATATAAGTAACAGTCACATGACATATAAGTAACAGTCACATGGCATATCAGTAACAGACAAATGGCATATAAGTAATACTCACCTGGCATATAAATAACAGACATGTGGCATATATATAACAGTCACATGGCATATAAGTAACAGACAAATGGCATATAAGTAACAGTCACATGGCATATAAGTAACAGTCACATGGCATATAAGTAACAGTCACATGGCATATAAGTAACAGACAAATGGCATATAAGTAACAGACAAATGGCATATAAGTAACAGACAAATGGCATATATATAAGTAACAGACAAATGGCATATAAGTAACAAACACATGGCATATAAGTAACAGTCACATGGCAAATAAGTAACAGTCACACGACATATAACTAATAGTCAGATGGCATATAAGTAACAGTCACATGGCATATAAGTAACAGTCAAATGGCATATTAGCAACAGAGAAATGGCATATAAGTAACAGTCACATGGCATATTACCAACAGACAAATGGCATATAAGTAGCAGTCACAGGGCATATTTGTAACAGACAAATGGCATATAAGTAACAGTCACATGGCATATAAATAACAGACATGTGGCATATATGTAACAGTCACATGGCATATAAGTAACAGACAAATGGCATATAAGCAACAAATACATGGCATATTAGTAACAGTCACATGGCATATAAGTAACCATCACATGGCATATAAGTAACAGTCACATGGCATATAAGTAACAGTCACATGGCATATAAGTAACCGTCACATGGCATATAAGTAACAGTCACATGGCATATAAGTAACAGTCACATGGCATATAAGTAACAGTCACATGGCATATAAGTAACAGTCACATGGCATATAAGTAACAGTCACATGGCATATAAGTAACAGTCACATGGCATATAAGTAACAGTCACATGGCATATAAGTAACAGTCAAACGGCATATAAGTAACAGTCACATGGCATCTAAGTACCAGTCACATGGCATATAAGTAACTGACAAATGCATATAACTAACAGACACATGGCATATAAGTAACAGTCACATGGCATATAAGTAACAGTCACATGGCATATAAGTAATAGACACATGGCATATAAGTAACAGACAAATGGCATATAAGTAACAGACAAATGGCATATAAGTAACAGTCACATGCCATATAAGTAACAGACAAATAGCATATAAGTAACAGACAAATGGCATATAAGTAACAGTCACATGGAATAAAAGTAACAGACAAATGGCATATAAGTAACAGACAAATGGCATATAAGTAACAGACAAATGGCACATAAATAACAGACACAGGGCATATAAGTAACAGATAAATGGCACATAAGTAACAGACAAATGACATATAAGTAACAGACACAGGGCATATAAGTAACAGTCACATGGCATATAAGTAACAGTCACATGGCATATAAGAGACAGTCACATGGCATATAAGTAACAGTCACATGGCCTATGAGTAACAGTCAAATGGCATATTAGCAACAGAGAAATGGCATATAAGTAACAGTCACATGGTATATTAGCAACAGACAAATGGCATATACGTAACAGTCAAATGGCATATAATTAACAGCCACATAACATATAAGTAACAGACAAATGGCATATAAGTAACAGTTACATGGCATATAAGTAACAGACATATGGCATATATGTAACAGTCAAACGGCATATAAGCAACAGTCACATGGCATCTAAGTAACAGAAAAAATAGCATATAAGTAACAGACAAATGGCATATAAGTAACAATCACATGGCATAAAAGTAACAGACAAATGGCATATAAGTAACAGACAAATGGCATATATGTAACAGACAAATGGCATATAAGTAACAGTCACATGGAATATAAGTAACAGATAAAAGGCATATAAGTAACAGACAAATGGCATATAAGTAACAGACACAGGGCATATATGTAACAGATACATGGCATATAAGTAACAGACACATGGCATATTAGTAACAGTCGCATGGCATATAAGTAACAGTCACATGACATATAAGTAACCGTCACATGGCATATAAGTAACCGTCACATGGCATATAAGTAACAGTCACATGGCATATAAGTAACCGTCACATGGCATATTGGTAACAGTCACATGGCATATAAGTAACAGTCACATGGCATATAAGTAACCGTCACATGGCATATAAGTAACCGTCACATGGCATATAAGTAACAGTCACATGGCATATAAGTAACAGTCACATGGCATATAATTAACAGCCACATGACATATGAGTAACAGACAAATGGCATATAAGTAACAGTCACATGCCATATAAGTAACAGTCAAACGGCATATAAGTAACAGTCACATGGCATCTAAGTACCAGTCACATGGCATATAAGTAACTGACAAATGCATATAACTAACAGACACATGGCATATAAGTAACAGTCACATGGCATATAAGTAACAGTCACATGGCATATAAGTAATAGACACATGGCATATAAGTAACAGACAAATGGCATATAAGTAACAGACAAATGGCATATAAGTAACAGTCACATGCCATATAAGTAACAGACAAATAGCATATAAGTAACAGACAAATGGCATATAAGTAACAGTCACATGGAATAAAAGTAACAGACAAATGGCATATAAGTAACAGACAAATGGCATATAAGTAACAGACAAATGGCATATAAATAACAGACACAGGGCATATAAGTAACAGATAAATGGCACATAAGTAACAGACAAATGGCATATAAGTAACAGACACAGGGCATATAAGTAACAGTCACATGGCATATAAGCAACAGTCAATTGGCATATAAGTAACAGTCACATGGCATATAAGTAACAGACAATTGGCATATAAGTAACAGTCAAATGGCATAAAGTAACATTCACATGGCATATAGGTAACAGTCACATGACATATAAGTAAGAGTCACATGGCCTATCAGTAACAGATACATGGCATATAAGTAACAGACAATTGGCATATAAGTAACAGTCAAATGGCATATAAGTGAGAGTCACATGGCATATAAGTAACAGTCACATGACATATAAGTAACAGTCACATGGCATATCAGTAACAGACAAATGGCATATAAGTAACAGTCACATGGCATATAAGTAACAGTCACATGGCATATAAGTAACAGTCACATGGCATATAAGTAACAGACACATGGCATATAAGTAACAGACAAATGGCATATAAGTAACAGACAAATGGCATATGTATAAGTAACAGACAAATGGCATATAAGTAACAAACACATGGCATATAAGTAACAGTCACATGGCAAATAAGTAACAGTCACACGACATATAACTAACAGTCAGATGGCATATAAGTAACAGTCACATGGCATATAAGTAACAGTCAAATGGCATATTAGCAACAGAGAAATGGCATATAAGTAACAGTCACATGGCATATTACCAACAGACAAATGGCATATAAGTAGCAGTCACAGGGCATATTTGTAACAGACAAATGGCATATAAGTAACAGTCACATGGCATATAAATAACAGACATGTGGCATATATGTAACAGTCACATGGCATATAAGTAACAGACAAATGGCATATAAGCAACAAATACATGGCATATTAGTAACAGTCACATGGCATATAAGTAACCGTCACATGGCATATAAGTAACCGTCACATGGCATATAAGTAACAGTCACATGGCATATAAGTAACCGTCACATGGCATATAAGTAACAGTCACATGGCATATAAGTAACAGTCACATGGCATATAAGTAACCGTCACATGGCATATAAGTAACCGTCACATGGCATATACGTAACAGTCACATGGCATATAAGTAACAGTCACATGGCATATAATTAACAGCCACATGACATATAAGTAACAGACAAATGGCATATAAGTAACAGTCACATGCCATATAAGTAACAGTCAAACGGCATATAAGTAACAGTCACATGGCATCTAAGTACCAGTCTCATGGCATATAAGTAACTGACAAATGCATATAACTAACAGACACATGGCATATAAGTAACAGTCACATGGCATATAAGTAACAGTCACATGGCATATAAGTAATAGACACATGGCATATAAGTAACAGACAAATGGCATATAAGTAACAGACAAATGGCATATAAGTAACAGTCACATGCCATATAAGTAACAGACAAATAGCATATAAGTAACAGACAAATGGCATATAAGTAACAGTCACATGGAATAAAAGTAACAGACAAATGGCATATAAGTAACAGACAAATGGCATATAAGTAATAGACAAATCGCACATAAATAACAGACACAGGGCATATAAGTAACAGATAAATGGCACATAAGTAACAGACAAATGGCATATAAGTAACAGACACAGGGCATATAAGTAACAGTCACATGGCATATAAGTAACAGTCACATGGCATATAAGAGACAGTCACATGGCATATAAGTAACAGTCACATGGCCTATAAGTAACAGTCAAATGGCATATTAGCAACAGAGAAATGGCATATAAGTAACAGTCACATGGCATATTAGCAACAGACAAATGGCATATACGTAACAGTCAAATGGCATATAATTAACAGCCACATAACATATAAGTAACAGACAAATGGCATATAAGTAACAGTTACATGGCATATAAGTAACAGACATATGGCATATATGTAACAGTCAAACGGCATATAAGCAACAGTCACATGGCATCTAAGTAACAGAAAAAATAGCATATAAGTAACAGACAAATGGCATATAAGTAACAATCACATGGCATAAAAGTAACAGACAAATGGCATATAAGTAACAGTCACATGGAATATAAGTAACAGATAAAAGGCATATAAGTAACAGACAAATGGCATATAAGTAACAGACACAGGGCATATATGTAACAGATACATGGCATATAAGTAACAGACACATGGCATATTAGTAACAGTCGCATGGCATATAAGTAACAGTCACATGGCATATAAGTAACCGTCACATGGCATATAAGTAACCGTCACATGGCATATAAGTAACAGTCACATGGCATATAAGTAACCGTCACATGGCATATAAGTAACAGTCACATGGCATATAAGTAACAGTCACATGGCATATAAGTAACCGTCACATGGCATATAAGTAACCGTCACATGGCATATAAGTAACAGTCACAGGGCATATAAGTAACAGTCACATGGCATATAATTAACAGCCACATGACATATAAGTAACAGACAAATGGCATATAAGTAACAGTCACATGTCATATAAGTAACAGTCAAACGGCATATAAGTAACAGTCATATGGCATCTAAGTACCAGTCACATGGCATATAAGTAACTGACAAATGCATATAACTAACAGACACATGGCATATAAGTAACAGTCACATGGAATAAAAGTAACAGACAAATGGCATATAAGTAACAGACAAATGGCATATAAGTAATAGACAAATCGCACATAAATAACAGACACAGGGCATATAAGTAACAGATAAATGGCACATAAGTAACAGACAAATGGCATATAAGTAACAGACACAGGGCATATAAGTAACAGTCACATGGCATATAAGTAACAGTCACATGGCATATAAGAGACAGTCACATGGCATATAAGTAACAGTCACATGGCCTATAAGTAACAGTCAAATGGCATATTAGCAACAGAGAAATGGCATATAAGTAACAGTCACATGGCATATTAGCAACAGACAAATGGCATATACGTAACAGTCAAATGGCATATAATTAACAGCCACATAACATATAAGTAACAGACAAATGGCATATAAGTAACAGTTACATGGCATATAAGTAACAGACATATGGCATATATGTAACAGTCAAACGGCATATAAGCAACAGTCACATGGCATCTAAGTAACAGAAAAAATAGCATATAAGTAACAGACAAATGGCATATAAGTAACAATCACATGGCATAAAAGTAACAGACAAATGGCATATAAGTAACAGTCACATGGATTATAAGTAACAGATAAAAGGCATATAAGTAACAGACAAATGGCATATAAGTAACAGACACAGGGCATATATGTAACAGATACATGGCATATAAGTAACAGACACATGGCATATTAGTAACAGTCGCATGGCATATAAGTAACAGTCACATGGCATATAAGTAACCGTCACATGGCATATAAGTAACCGTCACATGGCATATAAGTAACAGTCACATGGCATATAAGTAACCGTCACATGGCATATAAGTAACAGTCACATGGCATATAAGTAACAGTCACATGGCATATAAGTAACCGTCACATGGCATATAAGTAACCGTCACATGGCATATAAGTAACAGTCACAGGGCATATAAGTAACAGTCACATGGCATATAATTAACAGCCACATGACATATAAGTAACAGACAAATGGCATATAAGTAACAGTCACATGTCATATAAGTAACAGTCAAACGGCATATAAGTAACAGTCATATGGCATCTAAGTACCAGTCACATGGCATATAAGTAACTGACAAATGCATATAACTAACAGACACATGGCATATAAGTAACAGTCACATGGAATAAAAGTAACAGACAAATGGCATATAAGTAACAGACAAATGGCATATAAGTAATAGACAAATCGCACATAAATAACAGACACAGGGCATATAAGTAACAGATAAATGGCACATAAGTAACAGACAAATGGCATATAAGTAACAGACACAGGGCATATAAGTAACAGTCACATGGCATATAAGTAACAGTCACATGGCATATAAGAGACAGTCACATGGCATATAAGTAACAGTCACATGGCCTATAAGTAACAGTCAAATGGCATATTAGCAACAGAGAAATGGCATATAAGTAACAGTCACATGGCATATTAGCAACAGACAAATGGCATATACGTAACAGTCAAATGGCATATAATTAACAGCCACATAACATATAAGTAACAGACAAATGGCATATAAGTAACAGTTACATGGCATATAAGTAACAGACATATGGCATATATGTAACAGTCAAACGGCATATAAGCAACAGTCACATGGCATCTAAGTAACAGAAAAAATAGCATATAAGTAACAGACAAATGGCATATAAGTAACAATCACATGGCATAAAAGTAACAGTCACATGGCATATAAGTAATAGACACATGGCATATAAGTAACAGACAAATAGCATATAAGTAACAGACAAATGGCATACAAGTAACAATCACATGCCATATAAGTAACAGACAAATAGCATATAAGTAACAGACAAATGGCATATAAGTAACAGTCACATGGAATAAAAGTAACAGACAAATGGCATATAAGTAACAGACAAATGGCATATAAGTAACAGACAAATGGCATATAAATAACAGACACAGGGCATATAAGTAACAGATAAATGGCACATAAGTAACAGACAAATGGCATATAAGTAACAGACACAGGGCATATAAGTAACAGTCACATGGCATATAAGTAACAGTCACATGGCATATAAGAGACAGTCACATGGCATATAAGTAACAGTCACATGGCCTATAAGTAACAGTCAAATGGCATATTAGCAACAGAGAAATGGCATATAAGTAACAGTCACATGGCATATTAGCAACAGACAAATGGCATATACGTAACAGTCAAATGGCATATAATTAACAGCCACATAACATATAAGTAACAGACAAATGGCATATAAGTAACATTTACATGGCATATAAGTAACAGACATATGGCATATATTTAACAGTCAAACGGCATATAAGCAACAGTCACATGGCATCTAAGTAATAGAAAAAATAGCATATAAGTAACAGACAAATGGCATATAAATAACAATCACATGGCATAAAAGTAACAGACAAATGGCATATAAGTAACAGACAAATGGCATATATATAACAGACAAATGGCATATAAGTAACAGTCACATGGAATATAAGTAACAGATAAAAGGCATATAAGTAACAGACAAATGGCATATAAGTAACAGACACAGGGCATATATGTAACAGATACATGGCATATAAGTAACAGACACATGGCATATAAGTAACAGTCGCATGGCATATAAGTAACAGACAAATGGCATATAGGTAACAGTCACATGGCATATCAGTAACAGACAAATGGCATATAAGTAGCAGTCACAGGGCATATAAGTCACAGTCACATGGCATATAAGTAACAGTCACATGGCATATAAGTAACAGTCACATGGCATATAAGTAACAGACACATGGCATATAAGTAACAGACAAATGGCACATACGTAACAGACAAATGGCATATATACAAGTAACAGACAAATAGCATATAAGTAAAAGTCAAATGGCATATAAGTAACAGTCACATGGCATAAAAGTAACAGTCACATTGCATATAAGTAACAGACAAATGGCATATAAGTAACAGACACATGACATATAAGTATCAGACAAATGACATATAAGTAATAGTCACATGGCATATCAGTAACAGTCAATTGGCATATAAGTAACAGTCACATGGCATATAAGTAACAGACAATTGGCATATAAGTAAGAGTCAAATGGCATAAAGTAACAGTCACATGGCATATAGGTAACAGTCACACGACAAATAGCTAACAGTCACATGGCATATAAGTAACAGTCACAGGGCATATGAGTAACAGACACGGGGCATATAACTAACTAACAGTCACATGGCATATAAGTAACAGTCACATGGCATATAAGTAACAGTCACATGGCATATAAGTAACAGTCACATGCCATATAAGTAACAGACAAATGGCATATAAGTAACAATCACATGCCATATAAGTAACAGACAAATGGCATATAAGTAACAGACACATGGCATATAAATAACAGTCACATGGCATATAAGTAACAGTCACATGGCATATAAGAAACTGACACATGCATATAACTAACAGTCACATGGCATATAAGTAACCGCCACATGGCATATAAGTAACAGACAAATGGCATATATGTTACAGTCAAACGGCATATAAGTAACAGTCACATGGCATCTAAGTAACAGTCACATGGCATATAAGTAACTGACAAATGCATATAATTAACAGACACATGGCATATAAGTAACAGACAAATAGCATATAAGTAACAGACAAATGGCATAAAAGTAATAGTCACATGGCATAAAAGTAACAGACAAATGGCATATAAGTAACAGTCACATGGCATATCAGTAACAGACACATGGCATATAAGTAGCAGTCAAATGGCATAAAGTAACAGTCACATGGCATATAAGTAACAGTCACACGACATATAACTAACAGTCACATGGCATATAAGTAACAGTCACATGGCATATAAGTAACAGTCACATGGCATATAAGTAACAGACACATGGCATATAAGTAAAAGTCACCTGGCATATAATTAACAGCCACATGACATATAAGTAACAGACAAATGGCATATAAGTAACAGTCACATGGCATATAAGTAACAGACACATGGCATATTAGTAACAGTCGCATGGCATATAAGTAACAGTCACATGGCATATAAGTAAGCGTCACATGGCATATAAGTAACCGTCACATGTCATATAAGTAACCGTCACATGGCATATAAGTAACAGTCACATGGCATATAAGTAACCGTCACATGGCATATAAGTAACAGTCACATGGCATATAAGTAACAGTCACATGGCATATAAGTAACCGTCACATGGCATATAAGTAACCGTCACATGGCATATAAGTAACAGTCACATGGCATATAAGTAACAGTCACATGGCATATAATTAACAGCCACATGACATATAAGTAACAGACAAATGGCATATAAGTAACAGTCACATGCCATATAAGTAACAGTCAAACGGCATATAAGTAACAGTCACATGGCATCTAAGTACCAGTCACATGGCATATAAGTAACTGACAAATGCATATAAATAACAGACACATGGCATATAAGTAACAGTCACATGGCATATAAGTAACAGTCACATGGCATATAAGTAATAGACACATGGCATATAAGTAACAGACAAATGGCATATAAGTAACAGACAAATGGCATATAAGTAACAGTCACATGCCATATAAGTAACAGAAAAATAGCATATAAGTAACAGTCACATGGCATATAAGTAACAGTCACATGGCATATAAGTAATAGACACATGGCATATAAGTAAGAGACAAATGGCATATAAGTAACAGACAAATGGCATATAAGTAACAGTCACATGGAATAAAAGTAACAGACAAATGGCATATAAGTAACAGACAAATGGCATATAAGTAACAGACAAATGGCATATAAATAACAGACACAGGGCATATAAGTAACAGATAAATGGCACATAAGTAACAGACAAATGGCATATAAGTAACAGTCACATGGCATATAAGAGACAGTCACATGGCATATAAGTAACAGTCACATGGCCTATAAGTTACAGTCAAATGGCATATTAGCAACAGAGAAATGGCATATAAGTAACAGTCACATGGCATATTAGCAACAGACAAATGGCATATACGTAACAGTCAAATGGCATATAATTAACAGCCACATAACATATAAGTAACAGACAAATGGCATATAAGTAACAGTTACATGGCATATAAGTAACAGACATATGGCATATATGTAACAGTCAAACGGCATATAAGCAACAGTCACATGGCATCTAAGTAACAGAAAAAATAGCATATAAGTAACAGACAAATGGCATATAAGTAACAATCACATGGCATAAAAGTAACAGACAAATGGCATATAAATAACAGACAAATGGCATATATGTAACAGACAAATGGCATATAAGTAACAGACAAATGGCATATAAGTAACAGACAAATGGCATATAAGTAACAGACACAGGGCATATATGTAACAGATACATGGCATATAAGTAACAGACACATGGCATATAAGTAACAGTCGAATGGCCTATAAGTAACAGACAAATGGCATATAAGTAACAGTCACATGGCATATCAGTAACAGACAAATGGCATATAAGTAGCAGTCACAGGGCATATAAGTAACAGTCACATGGCATATAAGTAACAGTCACATGACATATAAGTAACAGTCACATGGCATATAAGTAACAGACACATGGCATATAAGTAACAGACAAATGGCACATACGTAACAGACAAATGGCATATATATAAGTAACAGACAAATAGCATATAAGTAAAAGTCAAATGGCATATAAGTAACAGTCACATGGCATAAAAGTAACAGTCACATGGCATATAAGTAACAGACAAATTGCATATAAGTAACAGACACATGACATATAAGTATCAGACAAATGACATATAAGTAATAGTCACATGGCATATCAGTAACAGTCAATTGGCATATAAGTAACAGTCACATGGCATATAAGTAACAGACAATTGGCATATAAGTAATAGTCAAATGGCATAAAGTAACAGTCACATGGCATATAGGTAACAGTCACACGACAAATAGCTAACAGTCACATGGCATATAAGTAACAGTCACAGGGCATATGAGTAACAGACACGGGGCATATAACTAACTAACAGTCACATGGCATATAAGTAACAGTCAAATGGCATATTAGCAACAGAGAAATGGCATATAAGTAACAGTCACATGGCATATTAGCAACAGACAAATGGCATATACGTAACAGTCAAATGGCATATAATTAACAGCCACATAACATATAAGTAACAGACAAATGGCATATAAGTAACAGTTACATGGCATATAAGTAACAGACATATGGCATATATGTAACAGTCAAACGACATATAAGCAACAGTAACATGGCATCTAAGTAACAGAAAAAATAGCATATAAGTAACAGACAAATGGCATATAAGTAACAATCACATGGCATAAAAGTAACAGACAAATGGCATATAAGTAACAGACAAATGGCATATATGTAACAGACAAATGGCATATAAGTAACAGTCACATGGAATATAAGTAACAGATAAAAGGCATATAAGTAACAGACAAATGGCATATAAGTAACAGACACAGGGCATATATGTAACAGATACATGGCATATAAGTAACAGACACATGGCATATAAGTAACAGTCGCATGGCCTATAAGTAACAGACAAATGGCATATAAGTAACAGTCACATGGCATATCAGTAACAGACAAATGGCATATAAGTAGCAGTCACATGGCATATAAGTAACAGTCACATGGCATATAAGTAACAGTCACATGGCATATAAGTAACAGACACATGGCATATAAGTAACAGACAAATGGCACATACGTAACAGACAAATGGCATATATATAAGTAACAGACAAATAGCATATAAGTAAAAGTCAAATGGCATATAAGTAACAGTCACATGGCATAAAAGTAACAGTCACATGGCATATAAGTAACAGACAAATGGCATATAAGTAACAGACACATGACATATAAGTATCAGACAAATGACATATAAGTAATAGTCACATGGCATATCAGTAACAGTCAATTGGCATATAAGTAACAGTCACATGGCATATAAGTAACAGACAATTGGCATAGTATAGTCAAATGGCATAAAGTAACAGTCACATGGCATATAGGTAACAGTCACACGACAAATAGCTAACAGTCACATGGCATATAAGTAACAGTCACAGGGCATATGAGTAACAGACACGGGGCATATAACTAACTAACAGTCACATGGCATATAAGTAACAGTCACATGGCATATAAGTAACAGTCACATGGCATATAAGTAACAGTCACATGCCATATAAGTAACAGACAAATGGCATATAAGTAACAATCACATGCCATATAAGTAACAGACAAATGGCATATAAGTAACAGACACATGGCATATAAGTAACAGTCACATGGCATATAAGTAACAGTCACATGGCATATAAGAAACTGACACATGCATATAACTAACAGTCACATGGCATATAAGTAACCGCCACATGGCATATAAGTAACAGACAAATGGCATATATGTTACAGTCAAACGGCATATAAGTAACAGTCACATGGCATCTAAGTAACAGTCACATGGCATATAAGTAACTGACAAATGCATATAATTAACAGACACATGGCATATAAGTAACAGACAAATAGCATATAAGTAACAGACAAATGGCATAAAAGTAATAGTCACATGGCATAAAAGTAACAGACAAATGGCATATAAGTAACAGTCACATGGCATATCAGTAACAGACACATGGCATATAAGTAACAGTCAAATGGCATAAAGTAACAGTCACATGGCATATAAGTAACAGTCACACGACATATAACTAACAGTCACATGGCATATAAGTAACAGTCACATGACATATAAGTAACAGTCACATGGCATATAAGTAACAGTCACATGGCATATTAGCAACAGACACATGGCATATAAGTAAAAGTCACCCGGCATATAATTAACAGCCACATGACATATAAGTAACAGACAAATGGCATAAAAGTAACAGTCACATGGCATATAAGTAACAGTCACATGGAATATAAGTAACAGATACATGGCATATAAGTAACAGACAAATGGCATAACAGTAACAGACAAATGGCATATAAGTAACAGTCACATGGCATATAAGTAACAGACAAATGGCATATAAGTAACAGTCACATGCCATATAAGTAACAGACAAATGGCATACAAGTAACAGACACATGGCATATAAGTAACAGTCACATGTCATTTGAGTAACAGACAAATGGCATATAAGTAACAGACAAATGGCATATAAGTAACAGTCACATGGCATATAAGTATCAGTCACATGGCATATCAGTAACATATACATGGCATATAAGTAACAGACAATTGGCATATAAGTAACAGTCAAATGGCATAAAGTAACAGTCACATGGCATATAAGTAACAGACAAATGGCATATAAGTAACAGTCACATGGCATATAAATAACAGACAAATGGCATATAAGTAACAGTCACATGGCATATAAGTAACAGACAAATGGCATATAAGTACCAGTCACATGGCATATAAGTAACAGACAAATGGCATATAAGTAACAGTCACATGGCATATAAGTAACAGTCACATGGCATATAAGTAACAGACAAATGGCATATAAGTAACAGTCCCATGGCATATAAGTAACAGACACATGGCATATAAGTAAAAGACAAATGGCATATAAGTATCAGTCACATGGCATATCAGTAACATATACATGGCATATAAGTAACAGACAATTGGCATATAAGTAACAGTCAAATGGCATAAAGTAACAGTCACATGGCATATAAGTAACAGACAAATGGCATATAAGTAACAGTCACATGGCATATAAATAACAGACATGTGGCATATATGTACCAGTCACATGGCATATAAGTAACAGTCACATGGCATATAAATAACAGACAAATGGCATAAAAGTAACAGTCACATGGCATATATGTAATAGTCACATGGCATATAAGTAACAGTCACATGGCATATAAGTAACAGACAAATGGCATATAAGTAACAGTCACCTGGCATATAAGTATCAGTCACATGGCATATAAGTAACAGTCACATGGCATATAAGTAACAGTCACATGGCATATAAGTAACAGTCACATGGCATATAAGTAACAGACACATGGCATATAAGTAAAACACAAATGGCATATAAGTAACAGACAAATGGCATATATATAAATAACAGACAAATGGCATATAACTAACAGACAAATGGCATATTAGTAACAGTCACATGGCATATTAGCAACAAATACATGGCATATAAGTAACAGTCACATGACATATAAGTAACAGTCACATGGCATATCAGTAACAGATACATGGCATATAAGTAACATACAATTGGCATATAAGTAACAGTCAAATGGCATAAAATAACAGTCACATGACATATAAGTAACAGTCACATGGCATATAAGTAACAGTCACATGGCATATAAGTGACAGTCACATCGCATAAAAGTAACAATCACATGGCATATAAGTAACATTCAAATGGCATATAAGTAACAGTCACATGCCATATAAGTAACAGTCACATGTAACGGTCACATGTTCTATAAGTAACAGTGACATGGCATATAAGTAACAGACAATTGGCATATAAGTAACAGTCACATGGACTATTAGTAACAGACAAATGGCATATAAGTAACAGTCACCTGGCATATAAGTAACAGATAAATGGCATATAAGTAACAGACAAATGGCATATATGTAATAGTCACATGGCATATAAGTAATAGTCACATGGCATATAAGTAACAGTCACATGGCATATAAGTAACAGACAAATGGCATATAGGTGGCAGTCACATGGCATATAAGTAACAGTCACATGGCATATAAGTAACAGTCACATGGCATATAAGTAACAAACACATGGCATATAAGTAACAGACAAATGACATATAAGTAAGAGACAAATGGCATATATATAAGTTATAGACAAATGGCATATAAGTAACAGACAAATGGCATATAAGTAACAGACACATGGCATATAAGTAACAGTCACATGGTATATAAGTAACAGTCACATGGCATATAAGAAACTGACACATGCATATAACTAACAGTCACATGGCATATAAGTAACCGCCACATGGCATATAAGTAACAGACAAATGGCATATATGTTACAGTCAAACGGCATATAAGTAACAGTCACATGGCATCTAAGTAACAGTCACATGGCATATAAGTAACTGACAAATGCATATAACAACAGACACATGGCATATAAGTAACAGTCAAATGGCATAAAGTAACAGTCACATGACATATAAGTAACAGTCACATGGCATATAAGTAACAGTCACATGGCATATAAGTAACAGTCACATTGCATATAATTAACAGTCAAAAGACATATAAGTAACAGTCACATGGCATATAAGTAACAGACAAATGGCATATAAGTAGCAGTCACATGGAATATTATTAACATACAAATGGCATATAAGTAACAGTCACCTGGCATATAAATAACAGACATGTGGCATATAAGTAACAGTCACATGGCATATAAGTAACAGTCACATGGCATATAAGTAACAGACAAATGGCATATAGGTGGCAGTCACATGGCATATTAGTAACAGACAAATGGCATATAAGTAACAGTCACCTGGCATATAAATAACAGACATGTGGCATATATGTAACAGTCACATGGCATATAAGTAACAGACAAATGGCATATAAGTAACAGTCACATGGCATATAAGTAACAGTCACATGGCATATAAGTAACAGTCACATGGCATATAAGCAACAAACACATGGCATATAAGTAACAGACAAATGGCATATAAGTAAGAGACAAATGGCATATATATAAGTTATAGACAAATGGCATATAAGTAACAGACAAATGGCATATAAGTAACAGACACATGGCATATAAGTAACAGTCACATGGTATATAAGTAACAGTCACATGGCATATAAGAAACTGACACATGCATATAGCTAACAGTCAAATGGCATATAAGTAACCGCCACATGGCATATAAGTAACAGACAAATGGCATATATGTTACAGTCAAACGGCATATAAGTAACAGTCACATGGCATCTAAGTAACAGTCACATGGCATATAAGTAACTGACAAATGCATATAACTAACAGACACATGGCATATAAGTAACAGTCACATGGAATATAAGTAAAAGTCACATGGCATATAAGTAATAGACACATGGCATATAAGTAACAGTCACATGGCATATAAGTAACAGTCACATTGCATATAAGTAACAGTCACATGACATATTAGCAACAGACAAATGGCATATAAGTAACAGTCACATGGCATATTAGCAACAGACACATGGC
Source organism: Archivesica marissinica (assembly GCA_014843695.1). Classification (NCBI taxonomy): domain Eukaryota; kingdom Metazoa; phylum Mollusca; class Bivalvia; order Venerida; family Vesicomyidae; genus Archivesica; species Archivesica marissinica. The sequence goes on along the minus strand of CM026397.1, from coordinate 86,390,911 downwards.
ATATAAGTAACAGTCACGTGGCATATGAGCAACAGACAAATGGCATATAAGTAACAGTCCCATGGCATATTAGGAACAGACACATGGCATATAAGTAACAGTCACATGGCATATAATTAACAGCCACATGACATATAAGTAACAGAAAAATGGCATATAAGTAACAGACACATGGCATATAAGTAACAGTCAAATGGCATATAAGTAACTGACACATACATATAGCTAACAGTCACATGGCATATAAGTTACAGTCACATGGCATAATAGTAACAGACAAATGGCATATATGTAACAGTCAAACGGCATATAAGTAACAGTCACATGGCATCTATGTAACAGTCACATGGCATATAAGTAACTTTCAAATGCATATAACTAACAGACACATGGCATATAAGTAACAGTCACATGGCATATAAGTAACAGTCACATGGCATATAAGTAATAGACACATGGCATATAAGTAACAGACAAATGGCATATAAGTAACAGACAAATGGCATATGAGTAAAAGTCACATGCCATATAAGTAACAGACAAAGAGCATATAAGTAACAGACAAATGACATATAAGTAACAGTCACATGGCATAAAAGTTACAGACAAATGGCATATAAGTAACAGACAAATAGCATATAAGAAACAGACAAATGGCATATAAGTAACAGACAAATGGCATATAAGTAACAGACACAGGGCATATAAGTAACATACAAATGACATATGTGTAGCAGTCACATGGCATATAAGTAACAGACAAATGGCATATGAGTAACAGATATATGGCATATAAGTAACAGACAATGGCATATAAGTAACGGTCACGTGGCATATAAATAACAGACATGTGGCATATATGTAACAGTCACATGGCATATAAGTAACAAACAAATGGCATATATGTAACAGTCACATGCCATATAACTAACAGACACATGGAATATGAGTAACAGACAAATGGCATATAAGTAACAGACAAATGGCATATAAGTAACAGTCACATGGCATACAAATATCAGTCACATGGCATATAAGTAATAGTCACATGGCATATAAGTAACAGTCACATGGCAAATAAGTAACAGACAAATGGCATATAAGTATCAGTCACATGGCATATCAGTAACAGAAACATGGCATATAAGTAACATACAATTGGCATATAAGTAACAGTCAAATGGCATAAAGAAACAGACAAATGGCATATATGTTACAGTCAAACGGCTTATAAGTAACAGTCACATGGCATATAAGTAATAGTCACATGGCATATAAGTAACAGTCACATGGCATATAAGTAACAGACACATGGCATATAAGTGGCAGTCACAGGGCATATTAGTAACAGACAAATGGCATATAAGTAAGAGACAAATGGCATTTATATAAGTTATAGACAAATGGCATATAAGTAACAGTCACATGGCATATAAGTAACAGTCACATGGCATATAAGTAACAGTCACATGGCATATAAGTAACAAACACATGGCATATAAGTAACAGACAAATGGCATTTATATAAGTTATAGACAAATGGCATATAAGTAACAGACAAATGGCATATATGTAACAGACACATGGCATATAAGTAACAGTCACATGGTATATAAGAAACAGTCACATGGCATATAAGAAACTGACACATGCATATAACTAACAGTCACATGGCATATAAGTAACCGCCACATGGCATATAAGTAACAGACAAATGTCATATATGTTACAGTCAAACGGCATATAAGTATCAGTCACATGGCATCTAAGTAACAGTCACATGGCATATAAGTAACTGACAAATGCATATAACTAACAGACACATGGCATATAAGTAACAGTCACATGGCATATAAGTAAAAGTCACATGGCATATAAGTAATAGACACATGGCATATAAGTAACAGTCACATGGCATATAAGTAACAGTCACATGGCATATAAGTAACAGTCACATGACATATTAGCAACAGACAAATGGCATATAAGTAACAGTCACATGGCATATTAGCAACAGACACATGGCATATAAGTAACAGTCACGTGGCATATTAGCAACAGACAAATGGCATATAAGTAACTGTCACATGGCATATTAGCAACAGACACATGGCATATAAGTAACAGTCACATGGCATATAATTAACAGCCACATGACACATAAGTAACAGAAAAATGGCATATAAGTAACAGACACATGGCATATAAGTAATAGTCACATGGCATATAAGTAACAGTCACATGGCAAATAAGTAACAGACAAATGGCATATAAGTATCAGTCACATGGCATATCAGTAACAGAAACATGGCATATAAGTAACATACAATTGGCATATAAGTAACAGACAAATGGCATATATGTTACAGTCAAACGGCATATAAGTAACAGTCACATGGCATATAAGTAATAGTCACATGGCATATAAGTAACAGTCACATGGCATATAAGTAACAGACAAATGGCATATAAGTGACAGTCACAGGGCATATTAGTAACAGACAAATGGCATATAAGTAAGAGACAAATGGCATTTATATAAGTTATAGACAAATGGCATATAAGTAACAGACAAATGGCATATAAGTAACAGTCACATGGCATATAAGTAACAGTCACATGGCATATAAGTAACAGTCACATGGCATATAAGTAACAAACACATGGCATATAAGTAACAGACAATTGGCATATAAGTAAGAGACAAATGGCATTTATATAAGTTATAGACAAATGGCATATTAGTAACAGACAAATGGCATATAAGTAACAGTCACATGGCATATAAGTAACAGTCACATGGCATATAAGTAACAGTCACATGGCATATAAGTAACAGACAAATGGCATATATGTAACAGACACATGGCATATAAGTAACAGTCACATGGTATTTAAGAAACAGTCACATGGCATATAAGAAACTGACACATGCATATAACTAACAGTCACATGGCATATAAGTAACCGCCACATGGCATATAAGTAACAGACAAATGGCATATGTGTTACACTCAAACGGCATATAAGTAACAGTCACATGGCATCTAAGTAACAGTCACATGGCATATAAGTAACTGACAAATGCATATAACTAACAGACACATGGCATATAAGTAACAGTCACATGGCATATAAGTAAAAGTTGCATGGCATATAAGTAATAGACACATGGCATATAAGCAACAGTCACATGGCATATAAGTAACAGTCACATGGCATATAAGTAACAGTCACATGACATATTAGCAACAGACAAATGGCATATAAGTAACAGTCATATGGCATATTAGCAACAGACACATGCCATATAAGTAACAGTCACGTGGCATATTAGCAACAGACAAATGGCATATAAGTAACAGTCACATGGCATATTAGCAACAGACACATGGCATATAAGTAACAGTCACATGGCATATAATTAACAGCCACATGACATATAAGTAACAGAAAAATGGCATATAAGTAACAGACACATGGCATATAAGTAACAGTCCCATGGCATATAAGTAACTGACACATGCATATAGCTAACAGTCACATGGCATATAAGTTACAGTCACATGGCATATTAGTAACAGACAAATGGCATTTTTGTAACAGTCAAACGGCATATAAGTAACAGTCACATGGCATCTAAGTAACAGTCACATGGCATATAAGTAACTGACAAATGCATATAACTAACAGACACATGGCATATAAGTAACAGTCACATGGCATATAAGTAACAGTCACATGGCATATAAGTATTAGACACATGGCATATAAGTAACAGACAAATGGCATATAAGTAACAGTCAAATGGCATAAAGTGACAGTCACATGACATATAAGTAACAGTCACATGGCATATAAGTAACAGTCACATGGCATATAAGTTACAGTCACATGTCATAAAAGTAACAGTCACATGGCATATAAGTAACATTCAAATGGCATATAAGTAACAGTCACATGCCATATAAGTAACAGTCACATGTAACGGTCACATGTTCTATAAGTAACAGTCACATGGCATATAAGTAACAGTCACATTGCATATAATTAACAGTCAAATGACATATATGTAACAGTCACATGGCATATAAGTAACAGACAAATGGCATATAAGTAGCAGTCATATGGCATATCAGTAACAGAAACATGGCATATAAGTAACATACAATTGGCATATATGTAACAGTCAAATGGCATATAAGTAATAGTCACATGGCATATAAGTAGCAGTCACATGGCATATTAGTAACAGACAAATGGCATATAAGTAACAGTCACCTGGCATATCAATAACAGACATGTGGCATATATGTAACAGTCACATGGCATATAAGTAACAGACAAATGGCATATAAGTAACAGTCACATGGCATATAAGTAATAGTCACATCGCATATAAGTTAACAGTCACATGGCATATAAGTAACAGACAAATGGCATATAAGTGGCAGTCACAGGGTATATTAGTAACAGACAAATGGCATATAAGTAACAGTCACCTGGCATATAAATAACAGACATGTGGCATATATTTACCATCACATGGCATATAAGTAACAGACAAATGGCATATAAGTAACAGTCACATGGCATATAAGTAACAGTCACATGGCATATAAGTAACAGTCACATGGCATATAAGAAACAAACACATGGCATATAAGTAACAGACAAATGGCATATAAGTAAGAGACAAATGGCATTTATATAAGTCATAGACAAATGGCATATAAATAACAGACAAATGGCATATATATAACAGACACATGGCATATAAGTAACAGTCACATGGTATATAAGTAACAGTCACATGGCATATACATTACAGTCACATGGCATATAAGTAACAGACAAATGGCATATAAGTAACAGTCACATGCCATATAAGTAACAGACAAATGGCATACAAGTAACAGACACATGGCATATAAGTCACAGTCACATGTCATATGAGTAACAGACAAATGGCATATAAGTAACAGACAAATGGCATATAAGTAACAGTCACATGGCATATATGTAAAAGTCACATGGCATATAAGTAACAGACAAATGGCATATAAGTAACAGTCACATGGCATATAAGTAACTGACAAATGCATATAACTAACAGACACATGGCATATAAGTAACAGTCACATGGCATATAAGTAACAGTCACATGGCATATAAGTAATAGACACATGGCATATAAGTAACAGACAAATGGCATATAAGTAACAGTCAAATGGCATAAAGTGACAGTCACATGACATATAAGTAACAGTCACATGGCATATAAGTAACAGTCACATGGCATATAAGTGACAGTCACATGTCATAAAAGTAACAGTCACATGGCATATAAGTAACATTCAAATGGCATATAAGTAACAGTCACATGCCATATAAGTAACAGTCACATGTAACGGTCACATGTTCTATAAGTAACAGTCACATGGCATATAAGTAACAGTCACATTGCATATAATTAACAGTCAAATGACATATATGTAGCAGTCACATGGCATATAAGTAACAGACAAATGGCATATAAGTAGCAGTCACATGGCATATCAGTAACAGAAACATGGCATATAAGTAACATACAATTGGCATATAATTAACAGCCACATGACATATAAGTAACAGAAAAATGGCATATAAGTAACAGACACATGGCATATAAGTAACAGTCCCATGGCATATAAGTAACTGACACATGCATATATCTAACAGTCACATGGCATATAAGTTACAGTCACATGGCATATTAGTAACAGACAAATGGCAAATATGTAACAGTCAAACGGCATATAAGTAACAGTCACATGGCATCTAAGTAACAGTCACATGGCATATAAGAAACTGACAAATGCATATAACTAACAGACACATGGCATATAACTAACAGTCACATGGCATATAAGTAACAGTCACATGGCATATAAGTAATAGACACATTGCATATAAGTAATAGACAAATGGCATATAGGTAACAGACAAATGGCATATAAGTAAAAGTCACATGCCATATAAGTAACAGACAACGAGCATATAAGTAACAGACAAATGGCATATAAGTAACAGTCACATGGCATAAAAGTAACAGACAAATGGCATATAAGTAACAGACAGACAAATGGCATATAAGTAACAGACATAGCGCATATAAGTATCAGACAAATGACATATGTGTAGCAGTCACATGGCATATAAGTAACAGACAAATGGCATATGAGTAACAGTCACATGGCATATAAGTAACAGACATATGGCATATATGTAACAGTCAAACGGCATATAAGCAACAGTCACATGGCATCTAAGTAACAGACAAATTGCATATACGTAACAGACAAATGGCATATAAGTAACAATCAATGGCATAAAAGTAACAGACAAATGGCATATAAGTAACAGACAAATGGCATATATGTAAAAGACAAATGGCATATAAGTAACAGTCACATGGAATATAAGTAAAATATAAAAGGCATATAAGTAACAGACAAATGGCATATAAGTAACAGTCGCATGGCATATAAGTAACAAACAAATGGCATATAAGTAACAGTCACATGGCATATAAGTAACAGACAAATGACATATAAGTAACAGTCACATAGCATATAAGTAACAGTCACATGGCATACAAGTAACAGACAAATGGCATATAAGTAACAGACAAATGGCATATAAGTAACAGACAAATGGCATATAAGTAACAAACACAGGGCATACAAGTAACAGACAAATGGCATATAAGTAACAGACAAATGGCATATTAGTAACAGACAAATGGCATATAAGTAACAGACAAATGGCATATAAGTAACAGACAAATGACATATAAGTAACAAACAAATGGCATATTAGTAACAGACAAATGGCATATAAGTAACAGACAAATGGCATATTAGTAACAGACAAATGGCATATAAGTAACAGACAAATGGCATATAAGTAACAGACAAATGGCATATAAGTAACAAACACAGGGCATACAAGTAACAGACAAATGGCATATAAGTAACAGACAAATGGCATATAAGTAACAGACAAATGGCATATAAGTAACAGACAAATGGCATATAAGTAACAGACAAATGACATATAAGTAACAAACAAATGGCATATTAGTAACAGACAAATGGCATATAAGTAACAGACAAATGGCATATTAGTAACAGACAAATGGCATATAAGTAACAGACAAATGGCATATAAGTAACAGTCGCATGGCATATAAGTAACAGACAAATGGCATATAAGTAACAAACACATGGCATATAAGTAACAGTCACATGGCATATACATTACAGTCACATGGCATATAAGTAACAGACAAATGGCATATAAGTAACAGTCACATGCCATATAAGTAACAGACAAATGGCATACAAGTAACAGACACATGGCATATAAGTCACAGTCACATGTCATATGAGTAACAGACAAATGGCATATAAGTAACAGACAAATGGCATATAAGTAACAGTCACATGGCATATAAGTAAAAGTCACATGGCATATAATTAACAGTCACATGGCATATAAGTAACAGTCACATGGCATATAAGTTACAGTCACATGGCATCTAAGTAACAGTCACATGACATATAAGTAACAGATAAATGGCATATAAGTAACAGTCACATGGCATATAAGTAACAGACACATGGCATATAAGTAACAGACAATTGGCATATAAGTAACAGACAAATGGCATATAAGTAACAGACAAATGCGACCAAAAATAAGGGTCAATCATAGCCACTGGGTAGCATATACGGACCAGAGGTGGACGTCTTCCGAAACTAGCTATATACATGGACCTATAAACCATATACGGTGTTACGTAGCATGAACGAAAAATTGTAACAAATGTACTCGATATGGATGAAGTTAAAGTTTACAATTTGCGGTTGATATCCTTAATATCGATTAGTTTAAACATATTTATTTTCTGTCATTTCTGTAAACTTAATATCGATTGTGTTCACCATTTGCATGTATCCATACAATTGTTCTATGGCGTACGTCCAGGGCGTCCGGTAAACGCTGGCATTTTCACTGCAACGTCAGTAGATCTCTGGCGATTGGTTCTGGCAGTACGACCGAGTTCATCCTAGACTTGCTTAATTGAATTGAGATCTGACGAAACTGCAGGTCACTGGAGGACGATAATGTTATTCTGTGTCAAGTACTTAATGGTTATCCTGGATATGTGGTGCCTGGACGGGCATTATCTTGCTGCAAATATCTTATGTTTACGCCTGTAAGCGCGCATCCTCCCATCTACATGTATGCCTGACAATGAACAGAGATTCAACAATGAACGACACTCTGCTAAAATAATTCTGCCCTTCAAATGAAATAACGCCATGCCCATAAAAGTGTAACATGACCCACTTTGTCGGTAGCGTGTCGCAAGTCTCACTCCACTTTGCGACAACACTTGATCGGACGAGCTTTGCCGTTACCCTAATCTCAAACACCCCAAACGCCATCGCCGTTACCATAACCTCTAACACCCAACTTGCTCTGTATTAATGGATCGGGATAATTTTATTTTATCGGTACCTGGTGTAATCCAAATACAGGTAAATCAGGAATATTATCCGATAATTGTCGTTACTTTGTATATTTTCGCATTCTTCAATTTAAATGCGTTGATTTATTTTGTAACCGATTCTTGGTCTAGTGGATAGTTTATCCGGTTTGCAATATTGCAGTGTCTTTGTGTGGTGTAGGTTCGAATTTTCAAATAACGTTTTTTTTGTTGTTGTTTTTTTGTTTTATTTTTAATTCATTTAGATATATTTCTTTTTTCTCTTTTTTATGTATGTGTACATGTCATGACATAATTATACAAATGTTCATCAAAATGCACAGTCAGTGTCTGATTAGTCATCCTGCTCACTTGCGGTGTCTGCAAACTGAATAACTCTCCATGTGTATAGCATGCACGTGCAAACTGAATAACTCTCCATGTGTATAGCATGCACGTGCAAACTGAATAACTCTCCATGTGTATAGCATGCACGTGCAAACTGAATAACTCTCCATGTGTATAGCATGCACGTGCAAACTGAATAACTCTCCATGTGTATAGCATGCACGTGCAAACTGAATAACTCTCCATGTGTATAGCATGCACGTGCAAACTGAATAACTCTCCATGTGTATAGCATGCACGTGCAAACTGAATAACTCTCCATGTGTATAGCATGCACGTGCAAACTGAATAACTCTCCATGTGTATAGCATGCACGTGCAAAACGTGCAACGTTCCAGTTGTTGACCGTTGCTTACACACTGTTTACACGCTATTTACTCGGAATGCAAGAGATCAACTCTACACGATCTTATTCACAACATCGCCGGGATTTTAATTACATTTACACAGCTGCTCTATTGTTTGGACGGGGTACTAGCTATCATATCAGCCTCAGTATCATACCTGAGTACTTGCACATGTATTATTGCCTGGGATGTGTGTTTGTCGGGTATCGGTCCATCCGCCACGAACATTACGTGCATCATAAAAGTAATTGATTTATATTAAGGTGCTTCATATTCGCAATAAATAGAGGATATTTGTTTGTTTTGAGTGAATATGGAATATATCTCACTGAGAAGTGAGAACATTTCAAATATTTTCACGAGCGCGTTGCGCGAGTGAAAATATGAAAATGTTCTCACTTCGAGGTGAGATATATTCCATATTCACTCAAAACAAACAAATTTTCTTTTTATTTTATGATAATTGGTGAAAAACAAACACAAAATGAAGAAATTAAAATAGCTGGCCGCCGTGTTTTTGCGCGGATGAATACATTAACGACTATACGTCGTGAGTCGAAAGAAACACAAATATGCCGCCATCTTGAATTTAAAGTTGAATCGAGGAAAAATACATGAACAAGCCAATCGCCAGCCTCGCCAATGGCTACAATATTGCAAAATTGGCTAATAAAAACTCAGTTTAATGGCTACAATATTGCAAAATTGGCTAATAAAAACTCAGTTTGGCGAAAATTAAAAAAACGGCGAAAATCTGTAAAATATCCGAAAATTGGAAATTCCCACCGAGACTATTTTTGGAAAATTACTCGGGTCAAGGTGAAATCGTGTCGCACGTGACTAATATCTCGGACTGGAGAATCATACAAACCTGTTGTTTGTTTATTTAATGGGGCGTAATGTTTGATTAGTGTGCAAACACGGGACACACTATGAATGCTTATTATATTGAGCAGGTGATAATTAAGAGCAAGGCGGCATTACATTGTTGCCCAAATCCTTTGTAGACGAACATTATGCTACACAGCTTTACACGACTGTTAGACGCACAGAGCCCCCGGTCTATCTCCTCACGACGTGCACGTCGTGACCGGGGCACATTCCGCAGCAGCAGCGTCGATCTTGCGGATGGGTTGAAACGTTTGCAATGCATTTGCGACAATCGACGACCAAACGTTTAATGCAGCTGCGGAGTGACCAACAGTGAGGAGGGTGGCCCTACAAGGGACCGAGTACAGAAAGACCAGGCATTGTCACCCTGCCACGGAATGAAGGAACCTCCTGAGGATGTCATCCTGCGCTCACATCGGGAGATTGTGTCACCGTTCCGAAGTGACCAATCCACGCCGCTGACGCATACAGACGAGGACCCGCATCGACTCTTCGGAGTGTCAACACTTACCTAGATCGGCGACAGCTAACACTGGGGCGCTGAAGAGGCACACCCTCGAACTCTTTTATCCGTCTACCAATGAAGTCCGTTGGGGACGGAGGGATGCGACCTCGACCCCGGATGCGTCAAAGGGGTGGACAACGACGAAACAACCGAACCATTCTGCTGCTGTGAGCCGACCCAGGAAACCGGCACAGGGCTTGTCACCCTGTTGTCGGGGAGATGATGCCAGGCGCGGGGAACGTCACCCTGTCGTTTGGTATCGCTCCATAACTGGGTCAACGATGAAGAAGCGCCTTCACAGCGACTGGATGACTTAATTTCTTCATCCAGTCAACGACCAGACCTTCAACCACCTAGAACATAATCATCTTGGACTACCCTGCTAGAACATAATCATCTTGGACTTGAACAACATGGAATAATCATCGAGAAAACTAATCATCTTAGACCGAAATCTTCACGGGACTCTACAACTACAAACTTCAATCTACACCACTCTACAAGACACCGACGACTCAACACTTCATCTCAGCGAATAATCGACGGTGCGAAAGCACGTGAGCTCGCCCATATGGTTTACCGGTGGCGAGGGTAAATAAATGGAATCATCATCATCACGCACAGAGCCAGAGCAGGCCTTAATTTAATTTGGATTTATTGTTTCAATTTACAGTGACAAAATTCGAGACATTGTCAGTTGTATTTCGCTTTTGATTTGTTTCATAACAAAAACAATACTACAGGTAAATAGTGTCATTGAAGCCAGGTAAACGGTGAAAATTAAATGACACGGTGCAAGTTTGTGAAAAAGACAACATCGGATGATAAAATTATTTTACATTCCAGGTACATATCCTCAATATTGTTAGATTCCATTTTTTATTTATTTAAATTTTGTTAGAGCTATTAATTGTTTATATATTATTATTCAGCAGACGGTTGATTTGTTGTTTGTTGTTGTTGTTGTCTAAGCATTTAAAGGGAGAGTAATAGTGCAAGAATAGTGTATTGGGAAGGGAGATAATAAAAAAGTAGTCCGGCAGTGAGATATAATCCATATCTCACCGATGAGATAACTCACTGATAGAACACTGTATTTCATCAATTAGCATAAAATAAATATTATAATTACATTGACCATGCTTTACACTTATACGCATGTAAATATACTTACCTATACAGTAGTGTAATATTCCAACGTTTTAATAATTTATTTTGAAACACCAGTGCATCATCTTTTTAAAGATAATGAAGGATTTTTTTAGTAAACTTACGGCATTGTATAGCAAAGTTGCCAGTTCGGATACGAAGCAACTTAATCAAAATGCTTTTTGCAAGCCGGTTGTATATCTCGTAGTAGGAATTCCAGCATTTGAAAGTCCAGTGGTTGTGCTGTAAAAACCTCGAGCGCTATGAGCTTGGGTTTTCACAATTCGCACAAGCCCATGTCTTTCAAATACGGGAATACCTCATTCTCGGTTAGTAACCTATACTTAGTTTATACACATTTATTTTAGCTCGATTGCGAAACAAGTTCTTGCAACTGATATTAATCACTCTCGAGACCTCATTCCTAATGGAATTCATCGCCACGAGGGAGCGAGAAGAGGCAACGTGGCATTTAAATGCCTTGGCTAAGTGCACAATCGTAACGGCTCCAGCTGGGCTCGAACTCCAGGCCTTTCGCATCTGAAGCGAACACTCTACGACTGCGCTATCACGACATACACATACGATACTTACGTTGATTTACTAAGTTACGCCACTTATGCAAGAGAGACGTTTCTTTTTTTGATCAGTATATATATTATATTCATGTATATGCTACGTATTGGTTAAACACAGCTGTTTTCTATGCCACCTATATTCAGAAGCCAACTATGTCATTGAGACGACATGTTGAAGCCGAGGCGACATGTTGAAGCCGAGACGACATGTTGAAGCCGAGACGACATGTTGAAGCCGAGGCGACATGTTGAAGCCGAGACGACATGTTGAAGCCGAGACGACATGTTGAAGCCGATGCGACATGTTGAAGCCGAGACGACATGTTGAAGCCGAGACGACATGTTGAAGCCGAGGCGACATGTTGAAGCCGAGACGACATGTTGAAGCCGAGACGACATGTTGAAGCCGATGCGACATGTTGAAGCCGAGACGACATGTTGAAGCCGAGACGACATGTTGAAGCCGAGACGGCATGTTGAAGCCGATGCGACATGTTGAAGCCGAGACGACATGTTGAAGCCGAGACAGCCGTTACATTCATTATGAAATAGCTGTTGTGTCCCTTAGATCAGCTGCATGGATCCAGTGGTCGATATGATTGAGAGTAGAAACAATAGCATTGGCTTACTGTCTGTCCGAGACTGCAAGGAGAGTGACATAATTATCCTCTTCTAAATGAACGGCTCATTGTTTCTACGGATAGATCATATCTCCACAATAATATGTCTTTGTCAACATGTGGTACACGTTTCCGATATTCTGACTAAGTGAGCGATTTTGAACTTGACACTAGATTTTATAACATACCCTTGTTAACTGCAAACGTGTACTATTAGTTTCGTGCATTGGAGTTTTATAGTTTTTTGGAAAGTAGTATGCTGTTATTAAACATAAATTAGCGTGTAATGTGTATTAACAAACGATCATGTATTCATAGGACTGCATCGACGTTATTAATTAATGTATTTATTTAACTATTTCTCATGTTAGTTGTCAGAACATCTGTCGCCACTGTAAATATACACATTGGGAAAAAACAAAAAACAACATGACGAGCTATGATATTATCCTTCAAAACAAAAGCTTGATAAGGTTGTATGCGGCATTAAGTGAGTTAGATTTTCTGTGTATATTTATTTTATTCAATATTCACACTTTGCACAGTTCAAATATAAATGATATACTCACTGGAATAATTTAAAGCACTAAGAATAGTTTTGTTCTTTGAAGACAGACGCTTGGAATATTACGTGTGCATTCTATAGGACGGGTTGGCAACTTAAACCCCAGCGTTGGATTACTTACACAAAACGGGAAGGTCCAGCGTACGGACCACGCATCCCGGGATATTTTATACAATGGGTGCAAAGGAGGACCCGCCAGACCCATTTGATGACATACAGGAAGTGCACCGTGAAGTACAGGTATGCGTCTTATATACACAATGTTCAAAAATCCGAAAGAAAGGTCAACAGTATCCATTACTCGTCCGGAACTAAGATTAGCAATATTGTATTCATTATTGGTCCAGAACAAGGGTTAACTGTATCCGTTACTGGTCCGAAACTAAGCTTATCAATAGTGTATCCATTAACAGTCCTGAACAAGAATTAGCTGTATCCATTACTGGTCATAAACAATAGTTAGTTGTATCCGTTATTGGTCCGAAACTAAGCTTATCAATAGTGTATCCAATACCATTCCTGAACAAGAATTAGCTGTATCCATTACTGGTCCTAAACAAGAGTTAGCTGTATCCGTTACTGTTACGGAACAAGAGTTAGCTGTATCCATTACTGGTCCGGAACAAGAGTTAGCTGTATCCATTACTGGTCCGGAACAAGAGTTAGCTGTATCCATTACTGGCCAGGAACAAGAGTTAGCTGTATCCATTACTGGTCCGGAACAAGAGTTAACTATATCCATTACTGGCCAGGAACAAGAGTTAGCTGTATCCATTAGCTGTATCCATTACTGGTCCGGAACAAGAGTTAACTATATCCATTACTGGCCAGGAACAAGAGTTAGCTGTATCCATTAGCTGTATCCATTACTGGTCCGGAACAAGAGTTAACTATATCCATTACTGGCCAGGAACAAGAGTTAGCTGTATCCATTAGCTGTATCCATTACTGGCCAGGAACAAGAGTTAGCTGTATCCATTAGTTGTATACATTACTGGCCAGGAACAAGAGTTAGCTATATCCATTACTGGCCAGGAACAAGAGTTAGCTGTATCCATATCTGGCCAGGAACAAGAGTTAGCTGTTTCCATTACTTGCCCGGAACAAGAGATAGCTGTATCCATTACTGGTCTGGAACAATAGTTAGCTGTATCCATTACTGGTCCGGAACAAGAGTTAGCTGTATCCATTACTTGCCCGGAACAAGAGTTAGCTGTATCCATTACTTGCCCGGAACAAGAGTTAGTTGTATCCATAAGCTCTATCCATTACTGGTCCGGAACACGCGTTAGCTGTATCCATTAGCTGTATCCATTACTGGTCCGGAACAAGCGTTAGCTGTATCCATTACTGGTCCGGAACAAGCGTTAGCTGTATCCATTACATGTCCGGAACAAGCGTTAGCTGTATCCATTACTGGTCCGGAACAAGCGTTAGCTGTATCCATACTGGTCCGGAACAAGAGTTAGCTGTATCCATTACTGGTACGGAACTAGAGTTAGCTGTATCCATGACTGGTACGGAACAAGAATTAGCTGTATCCATTACTGGTATGGAACAAGAATTAGCTGTATCCATTACTGGTACGGAACAAGAATTAGCTGTATCCATTACTGGTACGGAACTAGAGTTAGCTGTATCCATTACTGGTACGGAACAAGACTTAGCTGTATCCATTACTGGTACGGAACAATAATTAGCTGTATCCATTACTGGTACGGAACAAGACTTAGCTGTATCCATTACTGGTACGGAACAAGAATTAGCTGTATCCATTACTGGTACGGAACACGAATTCGCTGTATCCATTACTGGTCCGGAACAAGAGTTAGCTGTATCCATTACTGGTCCGGAACAAGAGTTAGCTATATCCAATACTGGCCAGGAACAAGAATTAGCTGTATCCATTACTGGTACGGAACAAGAGTTAGCTGTATCCATTAGCTGTATCCATTACTGGTCCGGAACAAGAGTTAGCTATATCCATTACTGGCCAGGAACAAGAGTTAGCTATATCCATTACTGGCCAGGAACAAGAGTTAGCTATATCCATTACTGGCCAGGAACAAGAGTTAGCTGTATCCATTAGCTGTATCCATTAGCTGTATCCATAACTGGTCCGGAACAAGCGTTAGCTGTATCCATTAGCTGTGTCCATTAGCTGTATCCATTTCTGGTCCGGAACAAGCGTTAGATGTATACATTAGCTGTATCCATTAGCTGTATCCATAACTGGTCCGGAACAAGCGTAAGCTGTATACATTAGCTGTATCCATTACTGGTCCGGAACAAGCGTTAGCTGTATCCATTACCTGTGTCCATTACTGGTCCGGAACAAGCATTAGCTGTATCCATTACTGGTCCGGAACAAGGGTGAACACTATTGTATTGATGACTTGTCCGGAACAAGGGTTAATTGTATCCGTTACTTGTCCGAAACTAAGGTTACCAATAGTGTATCCAATACCAGTCCTGAACAAGAGTTAGCTGTATCCATTACTGGCTCGGAACACGAGTTAGTTGTATCCATTAGCTCTATCCATTACTGGTCCGGAACACGCGTTAGCTGTATCCATTAGCTGTATCCATTACTGGCTCGGAACACGAGTTATTTGTATCCATTAGCTGTATCCATTACTGGTCCGGAACAAGCGTTAGCTGTATCCATGACTCGACCGGAACAAGCGTTAGCTGTATCCATTACTTGTCCGGAACAAGCGTTAGCTGTATCCATTACTGGTCCGGAACAAGCGTTAGCTGTATCCATTACTTGTCCGGAACAAGCGTTAGCTGTATCCATTACTGGTCCGGAACAAGCGTTAGCTGTATCCATTAGCTGTATCCATTACTGGTCCGGAACAAGCGTTAGCTGTATCCATTACTGGTCCGGAACAAGAGTTAGCGGTATCTATTACTGATCCGGAACAAGAGTATATGTATCCATTACTGGTCAGGAACAAGGGTTAACAATATTGTATTGATGACTTGTCCGGAACAAGGGTTAACTGTATCCGTTACTTGTCCGAAACTAAGGTTACTAATAGTGTATCCAATACCAGTCCTGAACAAGCGTTAGCTGTATCCATTACTGGCTCGAAACGGAAACTGAAACTGTTTAATTTGATAAAACGCCTAATTTTACACATAGTATATTCACTGGCGTTGTACAGTAGAAGTAAAATAAATATATAGACATGTACTTACATAAAACCTGAACAAAATTCTCGTTATTTACAAAAAGACATTGGTCTAAAAATAATTATGTTACCACACAATAACACATATTTGATCAATCATTATTATAAGCATAATTTTTGGTAAATTATATCATTGTTTCTAAAACCTTTTTTAACACTACACTAATTCTACAACTATCCTGTTCAGTCTGTCAATACATGAATGTTTTAAAACCATGAATAAAATTTTCTGATGAACAATGTTTTAAGGTGTTTCTTAAACGTTTCTACAGAATCCAAGTTTCTCAAATCTACGGGTAAAGAGTTCCATAGCTGTGGCCCTACTGTTTTTAAGCTCCTGTCACCAAATGTGTTTTGTTTGTTATACGGTACCTCATAACAACCAGTAACATCTGAAGATCTTAATCTACGTCTTGGTACCTTTTCAATTAATAACTCGGTAAGATACGCAGGGGCATGGCGTTTTGAACAGTTATACATTACAGTAAGAATGTTGAATTCAATTCTGGCCCTGATGGGAAGCCAGTGAAGTTGGTACAGTGCTTGTTTTGAACTATCATATTTCCTGAGCTTTAAAACAAGTTTAGCACACATATTTCGTATTCTTTGCATTTTTTTGATATCACCAAATAGAATTCCATTGCAATAATCCAGTTGCTTCTTTGGTAAGGTATTTTCTAATATTTTTTATTCTGAGAAAATTGAACATTGCGGTCTGACATTTTCGTTTGATGTGATCTTTAAAACTGAGATTCTCGTCTAAATATGCACCAAGATACCTTATACAGCTCACAGATTTGATCTTGTCACTAGCAACGTTAAGTTCTGTTACTGAGCATTTTTTGAGTTGATGTCTACTCCCAAATAATATGAATTCAGTTTTTGATGAGTTCATTTTGAGTTTGTTTTACTTCATCCAGTTATCGATGTTTAAAGCACACTTTTCAAGTTTTCAAGAGTTAGCTGTATCCATTAGCTGTATCCATACTGGTCCGAAACAAGCGTTAGCTGTAATCCATTACTGGTCCGGAACTAGAGTTAGCTGTATCCATTACTGGGCCGGAAAAAGCGTTAGCTGTATTCATGACTGGTCCGGAACAAGAGTTAGCTGTATCCATTACTGGTCAGGAACAAGAGATAGCTGTATTCATTAGCTATATCCATTACTGGTCCGGATCAAAAGTTAGCTCTATCCATTACATGTCCGGAACAAGCGTTATCTGTATCAATTAGCTGTATCCATTACTGGTCCGGAACAAGAGTTAGCTGTATCCATTATTGGTCCGGAACAAGAATTAGCTGTATCCATGACTGGTCCGGAACAAGAATTAGCTGTATTAATTACTTTTCCGGAACAAGTGTTAGCTGTATCCATTAGCTGTATCCATTACTGGTCCGGAACTAGAGTTAGCTGTATCCATTAGTGGTACGGAACAAGTATTAGCTGTATCCATTACGGGTACGGAACAAAAGATAGCTGTATCCATTACTGGTACGGAACTAGAGTTCGCTGTATCCATTACTGGTACTGAACATGAATTAGCTGTATCCATTACTGGTACGGAACAAGAGTTAGCTGTATCCATTACTGGTACGGAACAAGAGTTAGCTGTATCCATTACTGGTCCGGAACAAGAGTTAGCTGTATCCATTACTCGTCCGGAACAAGAGTTAGCTGTATCCATTACATGTCCGGAACAAGCGTTATCTGTATCAATTAGCTGTATCCATTACTGGTCCGGAACAAGAGTTAGCTGTATCCATTAGTGGTAAGGAACAAGTATTAGCAGTATCCATTACGGGTACGGAACAAAAGTTAGCTGTATCCATTACTTGTACGGAACTAGAGTTCGCTGTATCCATTACTGGTCCGGAACTAGAGTTCGCTGTATCCATTACTGGTACTGAACATGAATTAGCTGTATCCATTACTGGTACGGAACAAGAGTTAGCTGTATCCATTACTGGTACGGAACAAGAGTTAGCTGTATCCATTACTGGTACGGAACTAGAGTTCGCTGTATCCATTACTGGTACTGAACATGAATTAGCTGTATCCATTACTGGTACAGAACAAGAGTTAGCTGTATCCATTACTGGTCCGGAAACAGGAGTTAGCTGTATCCATTACTGGTACGGAACAAGACTTAGCTGTATCCATTACTGGTACGGAACAAGAGTTAGCTGTATCCATTACTGGTACGGAACAAGAGTTAGCTGTATCCATTACTGGTACGGAACTAGAGTTCGCTGTATCCATTACTGGTACTGAACATGAATTAGCTGTATCCATTACTGGTACAGAACAAGAGTTAGCTGTATCCATTACTGGTCCGGAAACAGGAGTTAGCTGTATCCATTACTGGTACGGAACAAGACTTAGCTGTATCCATTACTGGTACGGAACAAGAGTTAGCTGTATCCATTACTGGTACGGAACAAGAGTTAGCTGTATCCATTACTGGTACGGAACTAGAGTTCGCTGTATCCATTACTGGTACTGAACTAGAGTTCGCTGTATCCATTACTGGTACTGAACATGAATTAGCTGTATCCATTAGCTATATCCATTACTGGTCCGGAACAAGCGTTAGCTGTAACCATTAGCTATATCCATTACTTGTCCGGAACAAGAGTTATCAGTATCCATTACTGGTCCGGAACAAGGGTTAACAATAATTTATTGTATTGTTGACTTGTCCGGAACAAGGGTTAATTGTATCCGTTACTTGTTCGAAACTAAGGTTACCAATCGTGTATCCAATGCCAGTCCTGAACAAGTGTTAGCTGTATCCATTAGCTGTATCCATTACTGGTCCAGAACAAGCATTAGCTGTATACATTACTGGTTCTGAACAAGAGTCAGCTGTATCCATGACTGGTCCGGAAGTAAGGGGTAACACTATTGTATTGAAGACTTGTCCGGAACAAGGGTTAACTCTATCCGTTACTTGTAGGAAACTAAGGTTACCAATAGTGTATCAAATAACAGTCCTGAACAAGAGTTAGCTGTATCCATTACTGGTACGGAGCAAAAGTTAGCTGTATCCATTACTGGCCAGGAACAAGAGTTAACTGTATCCATTACTGGCCAGGAACAAGAGTTAACTGTATCCATTACTGGCCAGGAACAAGAGTTAACTGTATCCATTACTGGCCAGGAACAAGAGTTAACTGTATCCATTACTGGCCAGGAACAAGAGTTAACTGTATCCATTACTGGCCAGGAACAAGAGTTAACTGTATCCATTACTGGCCAGGAACAAGAGTTAACTGTATCCATTACTGGCCAGGAACAAGAGTTAACTGTATCCATTACTGGCCAGGAACAAGAGTTAACTGTATCCATTACTGGCCAGGAACAAGAGTTAACTGTATCCATTACTGGCCAGGAACAAGAGTTAACTGTATCCATTACTGGCCAGGAACAAGAGTTAACTGTATCCATTACTGGCCAGGAACAAGAGTTAGATGTATCCATTAATGGCCCGGAACAAGTGTTAGATGTATCCATTACTGGTCCGGAACAAGCGTTAGCTGTATCCATTAGCTCTATCCATTACTGGTCCGGAACTAGAGTTAGCTGTATTCAGTACTGGTACGGAACAAGAATTAGCTGTATCCATTAGTAGTACGGAACATGAATTAGCTGTATACATTACTGGTACGGAACAAGAATTAGCTGTATCCATTACTGGTACGGAACTAGAGTTAGCTGTATCCATTACTGGTACGGAACAAGATTTAGCTGTATCCATTACTGGTACGGAACTAGTGTTAGATCTATCCATTACTAGTACGGAACAAGAATTACCTGTATCCATTACTCGCCCGGAACAAGAGTTAGCTGTATCCATTAGCTGTATCCATTACTGGTAGGGAACATGACTTAACTGTATCCATTACTGGTACGGAACAAGAATTAGCTGTATCCATTACTGGTACGGAACTAGAGTTAGCTGTATCCATTACTGGTACGGAACAAGAATTAGCTGTATCCATTACTGGTACGGAACAAGAATTAGCTGTATCCATTACTGGTACGGAACTAGTGTTAGATCTATCCATTACTGGTACGGAACAAGAATTAGCTGTATCCATTACTCGCCCGGAACAAGTGTTAGCTGTATCCATTTCTTATCCGGAACAAGCGTTAGCTATATCCATTACTGGTGCGGAACAAGAGTTAGCTGTATCCATTAGCGTTTGTAACTGTATGGATGCGAAAGGTCCGGAGTTCGAGCCCCACTGGAGCCCTTACGATTGTGCTCTTAGGCAAGGCATTTAAATTCCACATTGCCTCTTCTCTCTCCCTCGTGGCGATGGATTCCATCAGTAATGAGGTCTCGAGAGTGATTTATATAAGTTGAAATAACTTGTTTCGCAATCGAGCTAAAATAAATGTGTATAAGCTGTATCTATTACTGGTCCGGAACAATAGTTAGCTGTATCTATTAGATATACCCATTACTTGTCCGGAACAAACGTCCAATAATGGTCCGGAACAAGAGTTAGCTGTATCCATTAGCTATATTTATTACTGGTCAGGAATAAGAGTTAGCTGTATCCATTAGCTATATTTATTACTGGTCAGGAACAAGAGTTAGCTGTATCCATTACTGGCCAGGAACAAGAGTTAGCTGTATCCTTTACTGGCCAGGAACAAGAGTTAGCTGTATCCATTAGCTGTATCCATTACTGGTCCGGAACAAGAGTTAGCTGTATCCATTACTGGTGCGGAACAAGAGTTAGCTGTATACATTACTGGTGCGGAACAAGAGTCAGCTGTATCCATGACTTGTCCGGAACAAGAGTTAGCTATATCCATGACTTGTCCGGAACTAGAGTTAGTTGTATCCATTACTGGTCCGGAACGAGAAGTAGCTGTATCCGTTAGTTTAATTAGTTTAACCATATTTATTGTCTGTCAATACATGATTATTTACAACAACTGATATAAGGAATTGGACAGAAAGCTGTATAGCTTATGATTTTCCTCTCCTTTCTAAATAATATACACAAACATTTCATGGCATAATAGTTTACAATTTCATTAAATCAATGATTTTTCTTTAGGGAAAATGTAATGTTTTAGAATGATAACATATATGTTCTTGCATATAACATTACTAATATTAATTCATAATATTTATGTAAATATGTAATACTTAATGAGTACAGAACATGAAAGGTTTTGAAAATTAAATGAAAGAGAAACAACAATTAGAAGATGAGAAACAAAAAGTAAATGAACATAGAGAAGGAGAAAAGTGGTATACAGAATGAATGAACAACACTCCGCCATGATTCTTGGAAGCGACAGGGCGAGAATTCCGACACGAAATTGCACTACATTGTCAGTGTTGGAAAGGAAAATCTACTCATTCGAAATAAAATGTATTATAAACCATTGTATACCTACTTCATTTCACAAACTAACTGAAGTAAAACCGTTTTGTGTCTCTAATATAATTACGTATAGCACTATGTAAGCGTCGGATTTCCTTGCAGAATGACATCCATTGTAGGACTACAAACTTGAGAGATTGAATTCAGTATTTCTGTCCGTAAATGTGTGTATTGTGAACAAACAAGGAAATAATGGTGAGAATTTTCAATTGCTCCACATTCACAATATGGCGAATGAATTATGCTCTTATCAAACAAATCAGAACAGAGAGAACTGCCGTGAGTACGTAATCTTGTGTGAAGTATTTGAAGGTTTCGCTCTCCTGTATAGAAATAACCTGGCACTTTCGGTAAGTCATTGTTTAACAGACGTTTGAAGGCTGCTACTGTGCCTGCATTTTGTGTCCAAACAGGAAGAGCATTAAAATCCCTAATAACTGATGGAAGAAATGACTTGTAATAAAAATCTGTAAGTGTGAATATGGTCTGTATATTTTGTGAATTTCTTAATGGATACAGATGAACATTACCAACATATGATGGAACAAGATTTGACAGATAGGCTGGAGTAAGATTGTTTTTCATTTTATAGAAGAGAATTAGTTTATGCTTGAATCGTCTTGTTTCAAGTGATTCCCATCCAACTTCTGCCATAAGTTTAGCAATTGATACCAGTTTCGTAGTCCCGGTAACAATTCTGACAGCCTCTTGTTGAATATGTTCCTAAATCTATTTGTTCATATTGGATACAGTTGTCAAATAGAATATCACCATACTCGATAATCGGTCGTATACATGTTATATATAATATCTCTAATGACCTTCTATCGAGTTGGAATTTTAATAGTTTCATAATATTTATCCTTTTCCATACTTTAGTTTTCATGTATTCTATATGTGTGGACCAGCGAAGGTCATGTGACAGATGCACACCTAGGTGCTTATGATGCCGGACTTCTGTTATCTGTTGAGTTTGCATTTGAAGTGGAGGGTAATAATTATTTCTTTGGTGCTTACGTGATATCAGTAAGGATTCAGTTTTAGTAGGATTGAACTTTACAAGCCATTTTGAAGCCCATGAATCTATTGTGTGGAGATCAGAGTTAAGGATAGCAGAAGCCGTAACTGGATCTTCAACAACAATGTATAGACTGGTGTCATCAGCATAAAGTCTAATATTAGCTTGAATATCTCGAACAATGTCGTTAATATAAATAAGGAAAGGAAGAGGTCCGAGAATTGATCCTTGTGGCACACCAGCAGTGAGAACATTATCCGAATATTTACAACCGGAGAGAACCACACCTTGTGTTCTGCTACGCAGATAAGACGAGATTGAGTTAAGTTTAAATAACAACCCTTTGTGTCAGACACGATCAAAGGCCTTACTGGTGTCACAGAAGATCGCTCTGACTTCTTTACCGGAGTCAATTGCCTGTGCGAAAACATTATGCATATAAGTTAATTGATTAATGGTGGAGTCACCCGTGAAGGAGTACAGGAGTAAGGATGTTATTGGCATGTAGAAAGTTGAAAGTGTGTTTAAATACAATTCTTTCAATTACTTTATTTAAATTACTTATGAGCGATATTGGACGATAATTGTTAACTAGAGAACGATCACCAGATTTGAATAGTGGAGTAATATTTGCATCTTTCCATATATCAGGTACTATAGAAATGTGAATTGGGTAGTTGAAAAGTGAACATAGTGGACTGCTTAGTTCAGAATAAAGTTCACGAAGTAAGCGATTATTGATTCTATCAGGGCCAGCAGCTTGTCCAAGGGTGAGTGACTTTAATACAAACTCTACTTCTTCAGCAGTAATAATAATATCATGTAGTTGTGGATAATCAATGATGGGTAATTCAGGAAGCGGAGAGGCTAATGTTTCATCAATTCGCGTTTGATCAGTAAAATAATCATTTAAAAGATTGGTCTTTTCAATGTCATCGTAAATGATATTATCTCCTGAAACAAGAGGAGGTATTGAAGAAGACGTAGTAGGTTTAATGAATGATTTAAGACAATACCACCAGTTCTTTGAATTTTGATTACCAGATTGTACCTGTTCAGCTAGATCATCAATGTGCTGTTTCTTTGTATCTCGAAGTTTAAAGGTTATGGAGTGTTTTAGCTTGCGAAATCTCTCCCAATGGTATGCAGAATCGGCTTGCCTTGCCTTTCGATATAGTCATCTACGCTTTCTGATTAGATTTCTCAAGTCATTCGTGAACAAGGTTGTATCATTTTCCCTTACTAAAACTCTCCTGTTACTGGTCCGGAACAAGACTTAGCTGTATCCATTACTGGTTCTGAACAAGAGTTAGCTGTATCCATGACTGTTCCGGAACAAGCGTTAGCTGTATCCATTAGCTGTATCCATTACTGGTCCGGAACTTGAGTTAGCTGTATCCATTACTGGTCCATATAAAGAGTTAGCTGTATCCATTACTGGTTCTGAACAAGCGGTAGCTGTATCCATTAGCTGTATCCATTGCTGGTCCGGAACTAGAGTTAGCTGTATCCATTACTGGTCCGGAACTAGAGTTAGCTGTATCCATTACTGGTCCGGAACAAGCGTTAGCTGAATCCATTACTGGTCCGGAACTTAGATGTATCCATTACTGGTCCGGAACAGGGGTTAACACTATTGATTTGATGACTGGTCCAGAACAAATTGTGATACTATTGTTTTGGTCCGGAACAAGGGTTGTCAATAGTGTATACATCACTGGTTCGTAGCACAAGGCTAGTAATGTTATATCCATCACTGATCTTGGACACAGATATCCATCACTGATCTTGGACAAAGGCTAGCACTGTTATATCCATCACTGGTCTTGGACAAAGGCAAGTGACGCTATATCCATCACTGATCTTGGACAAAGGCTAGCAATGTTATATCCATCACTTGTCTTGGACAAAGGCTAGTGATGTTATATCCATCATTGGTCTTGGACAAAGGCTAGTGATGTTATATTCATCACTGATCTTGGACAAAGGCTAGCACTGTTATATTCATCACTGATCTTGGACAAAGGCTAGCACTGTTATATTCATCACTGATCTTGGACAAAGGCTATTGATGTTATATCCATCACTGATCTTGGACAAAGGCTAGCACTGTTATATATATCACTGTTCATGGACAAAGGCTAGCACTGTTCATCCATAACTGGTCTTGGGCAAAGGCTAGTGATGTTATATTCATCACCGATCTTGGACACAGGCTATTGATGTTATATCCATCACTGATCTTGGACAAAGGCTAGCACTGTTATATATATCACTGTTCATGGACAAAGGCTAGCACTGTTCATCCATAACTGGTCTTGGGCAAAGGCTAGTGATGTTATATTCATCACCGATCTTGGACACAGGCTATTGATGTTATATCCATCACTGATCTTGGACAAAGGCTAGCACTGTTATATATATCACTGTTCATGGACAAAGGCTAGCACTGTTCATCCATAACTGGTCTTGGGCAAAGGCTAGTGATGTTATATTCATCACCGATCTTGGACACAGGCTATTGATGTTATATCCATCACTGATCTTGGACAAAGGCTAGCACTGTTATATATATCACTGTTCATGGACAAAGGCTAGCACTGTTCATCCATAACTGGTCTTGGGCAAAGGCTAGTGATGTTATATTCATCACTGATCTTGGACAAAGGCTAGCAATGTTATATCCATCACTGGTCTTGGGCAAAGACTAGCACTGTTATATATATCACTGTTCATGGACAAAGACTAGCACTGTTCATTCATCACTGGTCTTGGGCAAAGGCTAGTGATGTTATATCCATCACTGATCTTGGACACATCCTAGTAATGTTATATCCATCACTGGTCATGGAAAAAGGCTAGCAATGTACTCATGATGTACCGTCATAGATTGGTTTTCAAAATGACATGTTGGTAATTCTAGAGTTTGGACGATTCAATTTTGCAACGAAATGCCGACGAATTTAACATTATTAATCACTTAGACTAAATAGTGTCCAAGGTGTAAGCATGTTTCGAATTTTTATGCAAGTCCAATGATAATGATAAATAAAGTTATGTAATAACACATCACAACACACGAACAACTGTATTTATAACTAAAATTTAGGTGAACAATCCTCCACACGACATGTGGCAGTGTCAGACGATACTATGACAATGGGACGTATAGCATATAAGTTACATATTGTCGCGATGCCGTGTACTCGTGAATATATGTCGCAATCGCACTCACAAACTAGAGAGAGAGTAAATGCGTGTAGTTTGGGGCATACCATATGCACATCGATGCATTATGTAAGGTGTATGTCGTCACCAAAGTATTGCCTATTGTTTCAATACGTTTATTACTTTACATATACTAGAGGACATATAGAACGCATACCTACATTATATGATTATTATTACATGAAAACGAAATACGAAGGATTCCATCAACGATTTATCACATCTTTATTACAAAACACAAACTGAACAACTAAAAATATTCCAAAATGTTTAAAACTATGTATTTATATTGTTATTGGTATTCATGTAAAACACACTTACCTGAAGTGTGCGTTTTCTATGTCCTCTAGTATATATGCACCTGCACCTCCTCATTATAATAAAGAGATCACAGCTATAACACATTGGTAATAATATAGAGATCTCAGATATATAATACATTGGTATAATATAGAGATCGATCTCATATATAATACATTGGTATAATATAGAGATCTCAGATATATAATACATTGGTATAATATAGAGATCGATCTCATATATAATACATTGGTATAATATAGAGATCTAAGATATAATACATTGATATAATATAGAGATCTCAGATATATAATACATTGGTATAATATAGAGATCTCAGATATATAATACATTGGTATAATATAGAGATCGATCTCATATATAATACATTGGTATAATATAGAGATCTCAGATATATAATACATTGGTATAATATAGAGATCGATCTCATATATAATACATTGGTATAATATAGAGATCTAAGATATAATACATTGATATAATATAGAGATCTCAGATATATAATACATTGGTATAATATAGAGATCTCAGATATATAATACATTGGTATAATATAGAGATCGATCTCATATATAATACATTGGTATAATATAGAGATCTCAGATATAATACATTGGTATAATATAGAGATCTCAGATATATAATACAATGGTATACTATAGAGATCGATCTCATATATAATACATTGATATAATATAGAGATCGATCTCATATATAATACATTGGTATAATATAGAGATTTCAGATATAATACATTTGTATAATATAGAGATCTCAGATATATAATACATTGATATAATATAGAGATCTCAGATATAATACATTTGTATACTATAGAGATCTCAGATATAATACATTTGTATAATATAGAGATCTAAGATATAATACATTGATATAATATAGAGATCTCAGATATAATACATTGGTATAATATAGAGATCTCAGATATAATAAATTTGTATAATATAGATATCTAAGATATAATACATTGATATAATATAGAGATCTCAAATATAATACATTGGTATAATATAGAGATCTCAGATATAATACATTGATATAATATAGAGATCTCAGATATAATACATTGATATCATATAGATATCACAGATATAATACACTGGTATAATATAGATATCACAGATATAATACATTGGTATAAAATAGAGATCTCAGATATAATACATTGGTATAAAATAGAGATCTCAGATATAACACATTGGTATAATATAGATATCACGAATCTTTTTGATAGCATGGAGCAAAATCAACTATGACAAAGACCCCCAACACATAAAAACGCAGATACTTCGGAATAACTCACATATAACAAATAATAACGATACTATGGTATTCCCTCATTGGATCAACAAAAACATAATTTATGTCAAAGACATCTATAACATGGATACCAAAACATTTAAAACTCTAAAAGATTTAAATACGGAATATCAAATATCTAACACTGAATTCCTCAATTATTATAAATTAATAGCATCAATTCCCAAAGAATGGATAAGGAAGCTGGAGAGTGTTGGTGACTTTGATACTCCTACTGACAAGATAAATGCATATGAAATCTTAGATAAGACAAATACAAGCTATATAAGTAAAAAACTTACTGAAATACAAAAAATGAAAAACTTACAAGATAAGACAAAATCACAAATAAAATGGGAACTGATTTTCCCGCAAAAACAGTTCAGTTGGAAAGATATATATACTAAGGCTTTTGAAATTTGCAAGGATAATATTCTTCAAAACTTTCAGTACAACTTCCTACATAGAAATATAGCAACTAACAAATTTTTATTCAAATGTAATTTAATTGAATCTAGCTTGTGTGATTTTTGTAGTATGGAAATAGAAAGTATAGATCACCTGTTCTGGAACTGCACAAGATCGCAATGTTTTTGGAATGAATTATTTAAATGGATGGAGGAAATTGATATTGATATAAATCAAGACAAATTTGATGTATATTTTCATACTAACAATAAAACAGTATCGTACATTTTATTATTTGCAAAATATTTTATACATACCTGCAAACAGAATAAGTTGTTACCTAACATAATGATTTTTAAGCAAAAAGTAATTGCAAGAATTAAATTAGAAAAATATACAGCATTTCGAAACGATGAAATAGAAAAATTCAATAAGGATTGGAGAAATTTTATTCAATATATATAACAAGCCGAAGTAGATCTCTCTCTCTCTTTTTTTTTCTCTTTCTCTCTTGCGATATTTAGACAAGACTATTATTTTTCTATTTTTTTTGTGTTAATTTTTCTCTGTTTTTTCACATGCTTTGTCTAAACATAACATTCTTATATATTGAATTATGTAATGTATTGTATACATATGTAAATGTAACTGTTTTGTACAAATTTCATTACTATGTTCTTTGTAAGGTACAAGTGGGATGGCCTCGACCCGCTTGCTACCTACGACGAGGAAAATAAACGGACCTTAAACGTGGCTCCAAAAAAAAAAAAAAAAAAAAAAAAAAAAAAAATAGATATCACAGATATAATACACTGGTATAATATAGATATCACAGATATAATACATTGGTATAAAATAGAGATCTCAGATATAACACATTGGTATAATATAGATATCACAGATATAATACACTGGTATAATATAGATATCACAGATATAATACATTGGTATAAAATAGAGATCTCAGATATAATACATTGGTATAATATAGAGATCTCAGATATATAATACAATGGTATAATATAGAGATCGATCTCATATATAATACATTGGTATAATATAGAGATCGATCTCATATATAATACATTGGTATAATATAGAGATTTCAGAAATAATACATTTGTATAATATAGAGATCTCAGATATATAATACATTGATATAATATAGAGATCTCAGATATAATACATTTGTATACTATAGAGATCTCAGATATAATAAATTTGTATAATATAGAGATCTCAGATATAATACATTTGTATAATATAGAGATCTAAGATATAATACATTGATATAATATAGAGATCTCAGATATAATACATTGGTATAATATAGAGATCTCAGATATAATAAATTTGTATAATATAGAGATCTAAGATATAATACATTGATATAATATAGAGATCTCAAATATAATACATTGGTATAATATAGAGATCTCAGATATAATACATTGATATAATATAGAGATCTCAGATATAATACATTGATATAATATAGAGATCTCAGATATAATACATTGGTATAATATAGAGATCTCAGATATATGACATTGATATAATATAGAGATCTCAGATATAATACATTGATATAATATAGAGATCTCAGATATATGACATTGATATAATATAGAGATCGCAGATATATAATACATTGGTATAATATAGAGATCTCAGATATAATACATTGGTATAATATAGAGATCTCAGATATATGACATTGATATCATATAGAGATTTCAGATATAATACATTGGTATAATATAGAGATCTCAGATATATGACATTGATATAATATAGAGATCGCATATATATAATACATTGGTATAATATAGAGATCTCAGATATAATACATTGGTATAATATAGAGATTTCAGATATAATACATTGGTATGATATAGAGATCTCAGATATAATACATTTGTATAATATAGAGATCTAAGATATAATACATTGATATAATATAGAGATCTCAGATATAATACATTTGTATAATATAGAGATCTAAGATATAATACATTGATATAATATAGAGATCTCAGAAATAATACATTGGTATAATATAAAGATCTCAGATATATGACATTGATATAATATAGAGATCTCAGATATATAATACATTGGTATACTATAGAGATCTCAGATATAATACATTGGTATAATATAGAGATCTGAGATATATGACATTGATATAATATAGAGGTCTAAGATATAATACATTGGTATAATATAGAGATCTCAGATATAATACATTGATATAATATAGATATCTCATATATAATACATTGGTATAATATAGATATCTCAGATATAATACATTGGTATAATATAGAGGTCTCAGATATATAATACATTTGTATAATATAGAGATCTAAGATATAATACATTGGTATAATATAGAGATCTAAGATATATGACATTGATATAATATAGAGATCTCAGATATAATACATTTGTATAATATATATATCTCAGATATAATACATTGGTATAATATAGAGATCTCAGATATATGACATTGATATAATATAGAGATATCAGATATAATACATTAATATAATATAGAGATCTCAGATATAAACATTGATATAATATAGAGATCTCAGATATAAGACATTGATATAATATAGAGATCTCAGATATAATACATTGATATAATATAGAGATCTCAGATATAATACATTTGTATAATATATAGATCTCAGATATAATACATTGATATAATATAGATATCTCAGATATAATACATTGATATAATATAGAGATCTCAGATATAAACATTGATATAATATAGATATCTCATATATAATACATTTGTATAATATAGAGATCTCAGATATAATACATTGATATAATATAGATATCTCATATATAATACATTGGTATAATATAGATATCTCAGATATAATACATTTGTATAATATAGAGATCTCAGATATAATACATTGGTATAATATAGAGATCTAAGATATAATACATTGGTATAATATAGAGATCTAAGATATATGACATTGGCATAATATAGAGATCTCAGATATAATACATTGATATGATATAGATATCTCAGATATAATACATTGATATAATATAGAGATCTCAGATATAAACATTGATATAATATAGATATCTCATATATAATACATTTGTATAATATAGAGATCTCAGATAAAATACATTGATATAATATAGATATCTCATATATAATACATTGGTATAATATAGATATCTCAGATATAATACATTGGTATAATATAGATATCTCATATATAATACATTTGTATAATATAGAGATCTAAGATATAATACATTGATATAATATAGATATCTCAGATATAACACATTTGTATAATATATATATCTCAGATATAAACATTGATATAATATAGAGATCTCAGATATAATACATTGATATAATATAGAGATATCAGATATAATACATTGGGATAATATAGAGATCTCAGATATAATGCATTGGTATAATATAGAGATCTCAGATATAATAAATTGTATAATATAGAGATCTGAGATATAATACATTGATATAATATAGAGATCTCAGATATAGTACATTGGTATAATATAGATATCTCAGATATAATACATTGGTATAATATAGATATCTCAGATATATGACATTGGTATAATATAGATATCTCAGATATAATACATTGGTATAATATAGAGATCTCAGATATAATACATTGGTATAATATAGAGATCTCAGATATAATACATTGATATAATATAGATATCTCAGATATAATACATTGATATAATATAGAGATCTCAGATATAAACATTGATATAATATAAATATTTCAGATATAATACATTGATATAATATAGAGATCTAAGATATAATACATTGATATAATATAGAGATCTCAGATATAATACATTGGTATAATATAGAGATCTCAGATATAATAAATTTGTATAATATAGATATCTAAGATATAATACATTGATATAATATAGAGATCTCAAATATAATACATTGGTATAATATAGAGATCTCAGATATAATACATTGATATAATATAGAGATCTCAGATATAATACATTGATATCATATAGATATCACAGATATAATACACTGGTATAATATAGATATCACAGATATAATACATTGGTATAAAATAGAGATCTCAGATATAATACATTGGTATAAAATAGAGATCTCAGATATAACACATTGGTATAATATAGATATCACAGATATAATACACTGGTATAATATAGATATCACAGATATAATACATTGGTATAAAATAGAGATCTCAGATATAACACATTGGTATAATATAGATATCACAGATATAATACGGGTATAAAAAAATATATCACAGATATAATACATTGGTATAATATAGAGATTTCAGATATAATACATTGTATAATATAGAGATCTCAGATATAATACTTGGTATAATATAGAGATCTCATATATATACATTGGTATAATATAGAGATCTCAGATATAATACATTTGTATAATATAGAGATCTCAGATATAATACATTTGTATAATATAGAGATCTAAGATATACTACATTGATATAATATAGAGATCTCAGATATAATACATTGGTATAATATAGAGATCTCAGATATAATAAATTTGTATAATATAGAGATCTAAGATATAATACATTGATATAATATAGAGATCTCAGATATAATACATTGATATAATATAGAGATCTCAGATATAATACATTGGTATAATATAGAGATCTCAGATATATGACATTGATATAATATAGAGATCTCAGATATAATACATTGATATAATATAGAGATCTCAGATATATGACATTGATATAATATAGAGATCGCAGATATATAATACATTGGTATAATATAGAGATCTCAGATATAATACATTGGTATAATATAGAGATCTCAGATATATGACATTGATATCATATAGAGATCTCAGATATAATACATTGATATAATATAGAGATCTCAGATATATGACATTGATATAATATAGAGATCGCAGATATATAATACATTGGTATAATATAGAGATCTCAGATATAATACATTGTTATAATATAGAGATCGATCTCATATACAATACATTGGTATAATATAGAGATTTCAGATATAATACATTGGTATGATATAGAGATCTCAGATATAATACATTTGTATAATATAGAGATCTAAGATATAATACATTGATATAATATAGAGATCTCAGATATAATACATTTGTATAATATAGAGATCTAAGATATAATACATTGATATAATATAGAGATCTCAGAAATAATACATTGGTATAATATAAAGATCTCAGATATATGACATTGATATAATATAGAGATCTCAGATATATAATACATTGGTATACTATAGAGATCTCAGATATAATACATTGATATAATATAGATATCTCATATATAATACATTGGTATAATATAGATATCTCAGATATAATACATTGGTATAATATAGAGGTCTCAGATATATAATAAATTTGTATAATATAGAGATCTAAGATATAATACATTGGTATAATATAGAGATCTAAGATATATGACATTGATATAATATAGAGATCTCAGAAATAATACATTTGTATAATATATATATCTCAGATATAATACATTGGTATAATATAGAGATCTCAGATATATGACATTGATATAATATAGAGATCTCAGATATAATACATTAATATAATATAGAGATCTCAGATATAAACATTGATATAATATAGAGATCTCAGATATAAGACATTGATATAATATAGAGATCTCAGATATAATACATTGATATAATATAGAGATCTCAGATATAATACATTTGTATAATATATAGATCTCAGATATAATACATTGATATAATATAGATATCTCAGATATAATACATTGATATAATATAGAGATCTCAGATATAAACATTGATATAATATAGATATCTCATATATAATACATTTGTATAATATAGAGATCTCAGATAATACATTGATATAATATAGATATCTCATATATAATACATTGGTATAATATAGATATCTCAGATATAATACATTTGTATAATATAGAGATCTCAATATAATACATTGGTATAATATAGAGATCTAAGATATAATACATTGGTATAATATAGAGATCTAAGATATATGACATTGGCATAATATAGAGATCTCAGATATAATACATTGATATAGTATAGATATCTCAGATATAATACATTGATATAATATAGAGATCTCAGATATACATTGATATAATATAGATATCTCATATATATACATTTGTATATATAGAGATCTCAGATAAATACATGATATAATTAGATTCTATATAATACATGGTATATATGAATCTAAGATATATACATTGATATATTAGATATCTCAGATATAACACATTTGTATATATATCTCATATATAAAATTGGTATATATAGATATCTCAGATATATGACATTGATATAATATAGAGATCGCAGATATAATACATTGGTATAATATAGAGATTTCAGATATAATACATTGATATGATATAGAGATCTCAGATATAATACATTGGTATGATATAGACATCTCAGATATAATAAATTCGTATAATATAGAGATCTCAGATATAATACATTGGTATAATATAGAGATCTCATATATAATACATTGGTATACTATAGAGATCTCAGAAATAATAAATTCGTATAATATAGAGATCTCATATATAATACATTTGTATAATATAGAGATCTCAGATATAATACATTGATATAATATAGATATCTCATATATAATACATTGGTATAATATAGATATCTCAGATATAATACATTGGTATAATATAGAGATCTAAGATATAATACATTGATATGATATAGACATCTCAGATATAATAAATTCGTATAATATAGAGATCTCATAAATAATACATTGGTATAATATAGAGATCTCAGATATAATACATTGGTATAATATAGAGATCTCAGATATAATACATTGATATAATATAGAGATCTCAGATATAATACATTGGTATAATATAGAGATCTCAGATATATGACATTGATATAATATAGAGATCTCAGATATAATACATTGGTATAATATAGACATCTCAGATATAATACATTGATATGATATAGACATCTCAGATATAATAAATCGTATAATATAGAGATCTCATATATAATACATTGATATAATATAGATATCTCAGATATAATACATTGGTATAATATAGAGATCTCAGATATAATACATTGGTATGATATAGACATCTCAGATATAATA
>CM026397.1:86307956-86354144 GCA_014843695.1 Archivesica marissinica | reverse complement strand
AATACATATATCAATAAAATACTGTATGTACAATACATATGATACACATATGAATATAATAATGTATGTACAATACATATGATACACATATCAATATAATAATGTATGTACAATACATATGATACACATATCAATATAATAATGTATGTAGAATACATATAATACATATATCAATAAAATACTGTATGTACAATACATATGATACACATATGAATATAATAATGTATGTACAATACCTATGATACACATATCAATATAACAATGTGTGTACACATATCAATATATTACAGTTTTTACAATACACATAATGCACCTATCAATATAAATGTGTTAGTAAGAACTAATACATACATAACCATACTATATAAACGGTGTGTACAATCCATTAATCACATAGCAATATATATGTTGTGAACACTACATATGTGATAGACGATATAGCACGTTGGGCGACATACTTGTATGTACAAAGCTACATATACTCATGCCATACCAATAGAATACTTTATGTGCGATTACCTACTACTATAATTTTGACTTACCCAATATATACTCGGTATTTATGCCATACTATAGACCACATATAAATAAAAATTCAATACTGTATGTACACTACATATAATACATATATCAATATAATACAGTGTATGCAATACATATAATACACATACCAATATAATACTGTATGTGCAATACATATAACCACATATAAATAAAAATTAATACTGTGTGTACACTACATATAATACATATATCAATATAATACAGTGTATGCAATACATATAATACACATATCAATATTATAATGTGTGTACAATACATATAATATATATATCAATATAATACTGTATATACAATACATATAATCATATATCAATATAATTATGTATGTACAATACATATAATAAACATATCAATATAATACAGTGTGTACAATACATACAATATACATACCAATATAATACTTTATGTAATACGTAATTTATATACCAATGTAATGTTGTATGTACAATACATATAATACATATACCAATACAATACAGTATGTACAATACATATAACATACAATCCAATATAATGATGTATGTACACTTAATATAATACACACACCAATATCATGCACTGTGTATAATAAATATAACATACATTACAATATAATGCTGTATGTACACTTAATATAATACACATACCAATATATTAGTGTGTGCACAATACATATAATATACGTACCAATATAATACTGTATGTACAATACCTATAATATACGTACCAATATAATACTGTATGTACAATACCTATAATATACATACCAATATAATACTGTATGTACAATACCTATAATATACATACCAATATATCTATAACTTGCCTATTGCTAATAGATTCATATACAGTACTGCTATGTCGTCATCGAGTACTACTATACTACACATACCGAAGTATATCTACCGTATGATATCAGCTGACCTATATTATCAGCTAGCATACCAATACAGTAATGCTTGCGTCCATCTTCCAATACCCTATACGACACACGACCACTGTACAATATCTGTATTACAATCACTATTCACATACCAATATAATACTGTAGTCAAATACACGACATCAAAACAAATAGAGCGCGCTCTGTGCTGAATCCGATATGTACAATACATTTAATATACATACCAATATAATACTGTATGTACAATACATATAATATACATACCAATATAATACTGTATGTACAATACATATAATATACATACCAATATAATACTGTATGTACAATACATATAATACACATACCAATATAATACTGTATGTACAATACATATAATATACATACCAATATAATACTGTATGTACAATACATATGATACACATACCAATATAGTACTGTATGTACAATACCTATGATACACATACCAATATAATACTGTATGTACAATACCTATAATACACATACCAATATAATACTGTATGTACAATACATATAATACATATATCAATAAAATACTGTATGTACAATACATATGATACACATATGAATATAATAATGTATGTACAATACATATGATACACATATCAATATAATAATGTATGTACAATACATATGATACACATATCAATATAATAATGTATGTACAATACATATGATACACATATCAATATAATAATGTATGTACAATACATATGATACACATATCAATATAATAATGTATGTAGAATACATATAATACATATATCAATAAAATACTGTATGTACAATACCTATGATACACATATCAATATAACAATGTGTGTACACATATCAATATATTACAGTTTTTACAATACACATAATGCACCTATCAATATAAATGTGTATGTATATAATACATAGAATACACATATCTATATAATATGGTGTGCACAATACATATAATACACATATCAATATAATACTGTATGTACAATACATATAATACAAATATCAATATAATAATGTATATACAATACATATAATCACATATCAATATAATAATGTAAGTACAGTACATATACTACACATATCAATATAATAGTGTGCATGTACTACATATAATACACATACCAATATAATACTGTATGTACAATACATATAATACACATACCAATATAATACTGTATGTACAATACCTATAATACATATACCAATATAATACTGTATGTACAATACCTATAATACACATACCAATATAATACTGTATGTACAATACATATAATATATATACCAATATAATACTGTATGTACAATACATATAATACACATACCAATATAATACAGTATGTACAATACATATAATACACATACCAATATAATACAGTATGTACAATAAATATAATACACATACCAATATAATACTGTATGTACAATACATATAATACACATACCAATATAATACTATATGTACAATACATATAATACACATACCAATATAATACTGTATGTACAATACATATAATACACATATGAATATAATACAGTATGTACAATACATATAATACACATACCAATATAATACTGTATGTACAATACATATGATACACATACCAATATAATACTGTATGTACAATATCTATAATACACATACCAATATAATACTGTATGTACAATACCTATAATACATATACCAATATAATACTGTATGTACAATACATATGATACACATACCAATATAATACTGTATGTACAATACCTATAATACACATACCAATATAATACTGTATGTACAATACATATGATACACATACCAATATAGTACTGTATGTACAATACATATGATACACATACCAATATAATACTGTATGTACAATACCTATAATACACATACCAATATAATACTGTATGTACAATACATATGATACACATACCAATATAATACTGTATGTACAATACATATGATACACATACCAATATAATACTGTATGTACAATACATATGATACACATACCAATATAATACTGTATGTACAATACCTATAATACACATACCAATATAATACTGTATGTACAATACATATAATACACATACCAATATAATACTGTATGTACAATACATATTATACATATATCAATATAATACTGTATGTACAATACATATAATACACATACCAATATAATACAGTATGTACAATACCTATAATACACATACCAATATAATACTGTATGTACAATACCTATAATACACATATGAATATAATACAGTATGTACAATACATATAATACACATATGAATATAATACAGTATGTACAATACCTATAATACACATATGAATATAATACAGTATGTACAATACCTATAATACACATATGAATATAATACAGTATGTACAATACCTATAATACACATATGAATATAATACAGTATGTACAATACATTTAATCACATATCAATATAATACTGTATGTACAATACATATAATACACATACCAATATAATAGTGTGTTTACAATACGTATAATCACATATCAATATAATATTATGTGTACATACACATAATACACATATCAATATAATAGTGTGTTTACAATACGTATAATCACATATCAATATAATACTGTGTTTACAATACATATAGTACACATATAGCATATTATTACAGGAAATGGTAATAAAAGACAATGTGGTATATGATCATGGTAACTGTTGTTTCGATTATATATAATATACTGGAAATATTAGATATTTAATGGAGTAATATCAATACAAAATAATTATTGTTCTGGTGTTTAAATGGATACATGTACTATTAACAGAGAATTGTCATTGGCGTACACAAGGAAAGAGGTAATGTCAGATATAGTCTCGTCAAGACGAAGGCAACAATCTAATTTGAAGCTACATTCGTCTGGGAAGCTATAAACCTAGGCACACAATGATGTTATCCGTGCAGAATTTGGTAAGAATAGTGACATAGACGCATCGAGGGACAAGACAAAATGTCCAAATATCTGCCCTAATGTTAACATCTTCTCGGTGAAGATTCCTGTTCTAGACGAATGACGAAATACAAACATTAATCATTGAACCCAGTTCGTGAGATTTTGTTGTTTTTGGGAGCACATGGTACTATAGTAACGTGTCTACATCAACAGTTCGGAGTCTGCCGTTTGTAGTCTACATAGTGCTAACTGAGGTAAATCTATGTAACCAGGCTACATGTACATACAACCATACATACATATATGTAGCCAGGCTACACGTATATACAACCATACATACATATATGTAGCCAGGCTACACGTATATACAACCATACATACATATAAGTAGCCAGGCTACACGTATATACAACCATACATACATATATGTAGCCAGGCTACACGTATATACAACCATACATACATATATGTAGCCAGGCTACACGTATATACAACCATACATACATATATGTAGCCAGGCTACACGAACATACAACCATACATACATATATGTAACCAGGCTACACGTACGTACAACCATACATACATATATGTAGCCACAAGACTAAACGTACATACAACCATACATACATATATGTAGCCACAAGGCTAAACGTACATACAACATACATACATCTATGTAGCCAGGCTACACGTACATACATACGTACATCTATGTATCAAATCTACACGTACACCCAACCATACGTACATGTATGCATCAAGTCTACACGTGCATTTAACAAGATGTAACAAGGCTATACGTACATACAATCATACATACATCTATGTAACAAGGATACAAGTACGCTCAACCATACATACATCTATGTATCAAGACTACACGTACACTCAATCATACATACATCTATGTATCAAGACTACACGTACACTCAACCATACATACATCTATGTATCAAGACTACACGTACACATAACCATACGTACATCTATTTAGCCAGGCTACACGTACACTCAACCATACGTATATCTATTTAGCCAATCTATACGTACACTCAACCATACGTATATCTATTTAGCCAGTCTACACGTACACTCAACTATACGTACATCTATTTAGCCATGCTACACGTACACTCAACCATACGTATATCTATTTAGCCAGTCTACACGTACACTCAACCATAAGTATATCTATTTAGCCAGGCTACACGTACACTCAACCATACGTATATCTATTTAGCCAGTCTACACGTACATCAACCATACATATATCTATTTAGCCAGTCTACACGTACACTCAACCATACGTACATCTATTTAGCCAGTCTACACGTACACTCAACCATACGTATATCTATTTAGCCAGTCTACACGTACACTCAACCATACGTATATCTATTTAGCCAGTCTACACGTACACTCAACCATACGTACATCTATTTAGCCAGTCTACACGTACACTCAACCATACGTACATCTATTTAGCCAGTCTACACGTACACTCAACCATACGTACATCTATTTAGCCAGTCTACACGTACACTCAACCATACGTACATCTATTTAGCCAGTCTACACGTAAACTCAACCATACGTATATCTATTTAGCCAGTCTACATGTACACTCAACCATACGTATATCTATTTAGCCAGTCTACACGTACACTCAACCATACGTACATATATTTAGCCAGTCTACACGTACACTCAACCATACGTACATATATTTAGCCAGTCTACACGTACACTCAACCATACGTACATCTATTTAGCCAGTCTACACGTACACTCAACCATACGTATATCTATTTAGCCAGTCTACACGTACACTCAACCATACGTACATCTATTTAGCCATGCTACGCGTACACTCAACCATACGTACATCTATTTAGCCAGTATACACGTAAACTCAATCATACGTACATCTATTTAGCCAGTCTACACGTAAACTCAACCATACGTATATCTATTTAGCCAGTCTACACGTACACTCAACCATACGTATATCTATTTAGCCAGTCTACACGTACACTCAACCATACGTACATATATTTAGCCAGGCTACACGTACACTCAACCATACGTATATCTATTTAGCCAGTCTACACGTACACTCAACCATACGTATATCTATTTAGCCAGGCTACACGTACACTCAACCATACGTATATCTATTTAGCCATGCTACACGTACACTCAACCATACGTACATCTATTTAGCCAGTCTACACGTAAACTCAACCATACGTACATCTATTTAGCCAGTCTACACGTACACTCAACCATACGTACATCTATTTAGCCAGTCTACACGTACACTCAACCATACGTACATCTATTTAGCCAGTCTACACGTACACTCAACCATACGTACATCTATTTAGCCAGTCTACACGTACACTCAACCATACGTACATCTATTTAGCCAGTCTACACGTACACTCAACCATACGTACATCTATTTAGCCAGTCTACACGTACACTCAACCATACGTATATCTATTTAGCCAGTCTACACGTACACTCAACCATACGTATATCTATTTAGCCAGTCTACACGTACACTCAACCATACGTACATCTATTTAGCCAGTCTACACGTACACTCAACCATACGTACTATATTAGCCAGTCTACACGTACACTCAACCATACGTACATCTATTTAGCCAGTCTACACGTACACTCAACCATACGTATATCTATTTAGCCAGTCTACACGTACACTCAACCATACGTACATCTATTTAGCCATGCTACACGTACACTCAACCATACGTATATCTATTTAGCCAGTCTACACGTAAACTCAACCATACGTACATCTATTTAGCCAGTCTACACGTAAACTCAACCATACGTATATCTATTTAGCCAGTACACGTACACTCAACCATACGTATATCTATTTAGCCAGTCTACACGTACACTCAACCATACGTATATCTATTTAGCCAGTCTACACGTACACTCAACCATACGTATATCTATTTAGCCAGTCTACACGTACACTCAACCATACGTATATCTATTTAGCCAGGCTACACGTACACTCAACCATACGTATATCTATTTAGCCATGCTACACGTACACTCAACCATACGTACATCTATTTAGCCAGTCTACACGTAAACTCAACCATACGTACATCTATTTAGCCAGTCTACACGTACACTCAACCATACGTACATCTATTTAGCCAGTCTACACGTACACTCAACCATACGTACATCTATTTAGCCAGACTACACGTACACTCAACCATACGTACATCTATTTAGCCAGACTACACGTACACTCAACCATACGTACATCTATTTAGCCAGGCTACACGTACACTCAACCATACGTACATCTATTTAGCCAGTCTACACGTACACTCAACCATACGTATATCTATTTAGCCAGTATACACGTACACTCAACCATACGTACATCTATTTAGCCAGACTACACGTACACTCAACCATACGTATATCTATTTAGCCAGTCTACACGTACACTCAACCATACGTATATCTATTTAGCCAGTCTACACGTACACTCAACCATACGTATATCTATTTAGCCAGTCTACACGTACACTCAACCATACGTATATCTATTTAGCCAGTCTACACGTACACTCAACCATACGTATATCTATTTAGCCAGTCTACACGTAACTCAACCATACGTATATCTATTTAGCCAGTCTACACGTAAACTCAACCATACGTATATCTATTTAGCCAGTCTACACGTACACTCAACCATACGTACATCTATTTAGCCAGTCTACACGTACACTCAACCATACGTATATCTATTTAGCCAGTCTACACGTACACTCAACCATACGTATATCTATTTAGCCAGTCTACACGTACACTCAACCATACGTACATCTATTTAGCCAGTCTACACGTACACTCAACCATACGTATATCTATTTAGCCAGTCTACACGTACACTCAACCATACGTATATCTATTTAGCCAGTCTACACGTACACTCAACCATACGTATATCTATTTAGCCAGTCTACACGTACACTCAACCATACGTATATCTATTTAGCCAGTCTACACGTACACTCAACCATACGTATATCTATTTAGCCAGTCTACACGTACACTCAACCATACGTACATCTATTTAGCCAGTCTACACGTACACTCAACCATACGTATATCTATTTAGCCAGTCTACACGTACACTCAACCATACGTATATCTATTTAGCCAGTCTACACGTACACTCAACCATACGTATATCTATTTAGCCAGTCTACACGTACACTCAACCATACGTATATCTATTTAGCCAGTCTACACGTACACTCAACCATACGTATATCTATTTAGCCAGTCTACACGTACACTCAACCATACCTATATCTATTTAGCCAGTCTACACGTACACTCAACCATACCTATATCTATTTAGCCAGTCTACACGTACACTCAACCATACCTATATCTATTTAGCCAGTCTACACGTACACTCAACCATACCTATATCTATTTAGCAAGCTACACGTACACTCAACCATACCTATATCTATTTAGCAAGTCTACACGTACACTCAACCATACCTATATCTATTTAGCCAGTCTACACGTACACTCAACCATACGTATATCTATTTAGCAAGCTACACGTACACTCAACCATAAATTTAGCCAGTCTACACGTACACTCAACCATACGTATATCTATTTAGCAATGCTACACGTACACTCAACCATACCTATATCTATTTAGCCAGTCTACACGTACACTCAACCATACGTATAT
This sequence comes from Archivesica marissinica, assembly GCA_014843695.1. Classification (NCBI taxonomy): domain Eukaryota; kingdom Metazoa; phylum Mollusca; class Bivalvia; order Venerida; family Vesicomyidae; genus Archivesica; species Archivesica marissinica. The sequence continues at coordinate 86,344,969 of CM026397.1, read as the reverse complement.
CTATTTAGCAATGCTACACGTACACTCAACCATACCTATATCTATTTAGCAATGCTACACGTACACTCAACCATACCTATATCTATTTAGCAATGCTACACGTACACTCAACCATACCTATATCTATTTAGCAAGTCTACACGTACACTCAACCATACCTATATCTATTTAGCCAGTCTACACGTACACTCAACCATACCTATATCTATTTAGCAATGCTACACGTACACTCAACCATACCTATATCTATTTAGCCAGTCTACACGTACACTCAACCATACCTATATCTATTTAGCAATGCTACACGTACACTCAACCATACCTATATCTATTTAGCCAGTCTACACGTACACTCAACCATACGTATATCTATTTAGCCAGTCTACACGTACACTCAACCATACCTATATCTATTTAGCAATGCTACACGTACACTCAACCATACGTATATCTATTTAGCCAGTCTACACGTACACTCAACCATACGTATATCTATTTAGCCAGGCTACACGTACACTCAACCATACGTATATCTATTTAGCCAGGCTACACGTACACTCAACCATACGTATATCTATTTAGCCAGTCTACACGTACACTCAACCATACGTATATCTATTTAGCCAGTCTACACGTACACTCAACCATACGTATATCTATTTAGCCAGTCTACACGTACACTCAACCATACGTATATCTATTTAGCCAGTCTACACGTACACTCAACCATACGTATATCTATTTAGCCAGTCTACACGTACACTCAACCATACGTATATCTATTTAGCCAGTCTACACGTACACTCAACCATACGTATATCTATTTAGCCAGTCTACACGTACACTCAACCATACGTATATCTATTTAGCCAGTCTACACGTACACTCAACCATACGTATATCTATTTAGCCAGTCTACACGTACACTCAACCATACGTATATCTATTTAGCCAGTCTACACGTACACTCAACCATACGTATATCTATTTAGCCAGTCTACACGTACACTCAACCATACCTATATCTATTTAGCCAGTCTACACGTACACTCAACCATACGTATATCTATTTAGCCAGTCTACACGTACACTCAACCATACCTATATCTATTTAGCAATGCTACACGTACACTCAACCATACCTATATCTATTTAGCAAGTCTACACGTACACTCAACCATACCTATATCTATTTAGCCAGTCTACACGTACACTCAACCATACGTATATCTATTTAGCAATGCTACACGTACACTCAACCATACCTATATCTATTTAGCCAGTCTACACGTACACTCAACCATACGTATATCTATTTAGCAATGCTACACGTACACTCAACCATACCTATATCTATTTAGCCAGTCTACACGTACACTCAACCATACGTATATCTATTTAGCCAGGCTACACGTACACTCAACCATACGTATATCTATTTAGCCAGGCTACACGTACACTCAACCATACGTATATCTATTTAGCCAGACTACACGTACACTCAACCATACGTACATCTATTTAGCCAGTCTACACGTACACTCAACCATACCTATATCTATTTAGCCAATCTACACGTACACTCAACCATACGTATATCTATTTAGCCAGTCTACACGTAAACTCAACCATACGTATATCTATTTAGCCAGGCTACACGTACACTCAACCATACGTATATCTATTTAGCCATGCTACACGTACACTCAACCATACGTACATCTATTTAGCCAGTCTACACGTAAACTCAACCATACGTACATCTATTTAGCCAGTCTACACGTACACTCAACCAAACGTACATCTATTTAGCCAGTATACACGTAAACTCAACCATACGTACATCTATTTAGCCAGACTACACGTACACTCAACCATACGTACATCTATTTAGCCAGTCTACACGTACACTCAACCATACGTATATCTATTTAGCCAGACTACACGTACACTCAACCATACGTACATCTATTTAGCCAGACTACACGTACACTCAACCATACGTACATCTATTTAGCCAGTCTACACGTACACTCAACCATACGTATATCTATTTAGACAGGCTACACGTACACTCAACCATACGTATATCTATTTAGCCAGGCTACACGTACACATAACCATACGTACATCTATTTAGCCAGACTACACGTACACTCAACCATACGTACATCTATTTAGCCAGTCTACACGTACACTCAACCATACGTATATCTATTTAGCCAGGCTACACGTACACTCAACCATACGTATATCTATTTAGCCAGGCTACACGTACACATAACCATACGTATATCTATTTAGCCAGACTACACGTACACTCAACCATACGTATATCTATTTAGCCAGACTACACGTACACTCAACCATACGTACATCTATTTAGCCAGTCTACACGTACACTCAACCATACGTATATCTATTTAGCCAGTCTACACGTACACTCAACCATACGTATATCTATTTAGCCAGTCTACACGTAAACTCAACCATACGTATATCTATTTAGCCAGGCTACACGTACACTCAACCATACGTATATCTATTTAGCCAGTCTACACGTACACTCAACCATACGTATATCTATTTAGCCAGTCTACACGTACACTCAACCATACGTATATCTATTTAGCCAGTCTACACGTACACTCAACCATACGTATATCTATTTAGCCAGTCTACACGTACACTCAACCATACGTACATCTATTTAGCCAGTCTACACGTACACTCAACCATACGTATATCTATTTAGCCAGTCTACACGTACACTCAACCATACGTATATCTATTTAGCCAGTCTACACGTACACTCAACCATACGTATATCTATTTAGCCAGTCTACACGTACACTCAACCATACGTACATCTATTTAGCCAGTCTACACGTACACTCAACCATACGTATATCTATTTAGCCAGTCTACACGTACACTCAACCATACGTACATCTATTTAGCCAGTCTACACGTACACTCAACCATACGTACATATATTTAGCCAGTCTACACGTACACTCAACCATACGTATATCTATTTAGCCAGTCTACACGTACACTCAACCATACGTATATCTATTTAGCCAGGCTACACGTACACTCAACCATACGTATATCTATTTAGCCAGTCTACACGTACACTCAACCATACGTATATCTATTTAGCCAGTCTACACGTACACTCAACCATACGTACATCTATTTAGCCAGTCTACACGTACACTCAACCATACGTATATCTATTTAGCCAGTCTACACGTACACTCAACCATACGTACATCTATTTAGCCAGTCTACACGTACACTCAACCATACCTATATCTATTTAGCCAGTCTACACGTACACTCAACCATACCTATATCTATTTAGCCAGTCTACACGTACACTCAACCATACCTATTTAGCCAGTCTACACGTACACTCAACCATACCTATATCTATTTAGCCAGTCTACACGTACACTCAACCATACCTATATCTATTTAGCCAGTCTACACGTACACTCAACCATACCTATATCTATTTAGCTAGCTACACGTACACTCAACCATACCTATATCTATTTAGCAAGTCTACACGTACACTCAACCATACCTATATCTATTTAGCCAGTCTACACGTACACTCAACCATACCTATATCTATTTAGCCAGGCTACACGTACACTCAACCATACTATACATTACACGTACACTCAACCATACGTATATCTATTTAGCAATGCTACACGTACACTCAACCATACCTATATCTATTTAGCCAGTCTACACGTACACTCAACCATACGTATATCTATTTAGCAATGCTACACGTACACTCAACCATACCTATATCTATTTAGCCAGTCTACACGTACACTCAACCATACGTATATCTATTTAGCAAGGCTACACGTACACTCAACCATACCTATATCTATTTAGCAAGTCTACACGTACACTCAACCATACCTATATCTATTTAGCCATCTACACGTACACTCAACCATACCTATATCTATTTAGCAGTCTACACGTACACTCAACCATACCTATATCTATTTAGCCATCTACACGTACACTCAACCATACCTATATCTATTTAGCAATGCTACACGTACACTCAACCATACCTATATCTATTTAGCAATCTACACGTACACTCAACCATACGTATATCTATTTAGCCAGTCTACACGTACACTCAACCATACCTATATCTATTTAGCAATGCTACACGTACACTCAACCATACGTATATCTATTTAGCCAGTCTACACGTACACTCAACCATACCTATATCTATTTAGCAATGCTACACGTACACTCAACCATACCTATATCTATTTAGCCAGTCTACACGTACACTCAACCATACGTATATCTATTTAGCCAGTCTACACGTACACTCAACCATACCTATATCTATTTAGCAATGCTACACGTACACTCAACCATACCTATATCTATTTAGCAAGTCTACACGTACACTCAACCATACCTATATCTATTTAGCCAGGCTACACGTACACTCAACCATACGTATATCTATTTAGCCAGTCTACACGTACACTCAACCATACCTATATCTATTTAGCAAGTCTACACGTACACTCAACCATACGTATATCTATTTAGCAAGTATACACGTACACTCAACCATACCTATATCTATTTAGCCAGTCTACACGTACACTCAACCATACCTATATCTATTTAGCAATGCTACACGTACACTCAACCATACCTATATCTATTTAGCAAGTCTACACGTACACTCAACAATACGTATATCTATTTAGCAAGTCTACACGTACACTCAACCATACCTATATCTATTTAGCAAGTCTACACGTACACATAACCATACGCACATCAATGACGACATGTCGTGAGGATACATTGAAACAATACATATAGTATTCTACACAATATGGGATAGGATACTTTAAAACACCATTTTCACGGAAGAGGAGGGGGTACATTAAAACACCATGTGCACGGGATAGGTGTGAATACTTTAAAACATTAAATGCACGTGATAGGAGAGGATACTTTAAAACACCATATGCAAGGGCTATGAGGGAATACTTTAAAACACCATGTGTACGGGATATGAGGGTATAATTTAAAGCAGCATGTGCACGGGATACTTTAAAACACCATGGGTACGGGATATGAGGGGAGATTTTAAAGCACCATGTGCATGAGCTATGAGGGTATTCATTAAAACACCATGTGCACGGGATATGAGGGGATACTTTAAAGCATCATGTGCGCGGGATCGGAGGGGATTCATTAAAACACCATGTGCACGGGATATGAGGGGATACTTTAAAGCATCATGTGCACATGATAGGAGGGGATACATTAAAACACCGTGTGTACGGGATAGGAGGGGCTATATTAAAATACCACATGCACGGGATAGGAGTGGATACTTTAAGACACCATGTACACGGAATAGGAGGGGACACTTTAAAACATTGTGTGTATGGGATAGGAGGGGATACTTTAAAACATCGTATGTATGGGATAGGAGGGGACACTTTAAAACATTGTGTGTATGGGATAGGAGGGGATACTTTAAAACATCGTGTGTATGGGATAGGAGGGGACACTTTAAAACATTGTGTGTATGGGATAGGAGGGGATACTTTAAAACATCGTGGGTATGGGATAGGAGGGGACACTTTAAAACATTGTGTGTATGGGATAGGAGGGGATACTTTAAAACATTGTACGTATGGGATAGGAGGGGATACTTTAAAACATTGTGTATGGGATAGGAGGGGACACTTTAAAACATCGTATGTATGGGATAGGAGGGGACATTTTAAAACATCGTATGTATGGGATAGGAGGGGACACTTTAAAACACCATGTGCACGGGATAGGAGGGGACACTTTAAAACATCACGTGTATGGGATAGGAGGGGATACTTTAAAACATCGTATGTATGGGATAGGAGGGGACACTTTAAAACATCGTGTGTATGGGATAGGAGGGGACACTTTAAAAACTCGTGTGTATGGGATAGGAGGGGACACTTTAAAACATCGTGTGTATGGGATAGGAGGGGATACTTTAAAACATCGTGTGTATGGGATAGGAGGGGATACTTTAAAACATCGTGTGTATGGGATAGGAGGGGACACTTTAAAACATCGTGTGTATGGGATAGGAGGGGATACTTTAAACATCGTGTGTATGGGATAGGAGGGGACACTTTAAAACATCGTGTGTATGGGATAGGAGGGGACACTTTAAAACATCGTGTGTATGGGAAAGGAGGGGATACTTTAAAACATTGTGTGTACGGGATAGGAGGGGATACTTTAAAACATTGTGTGTACGGTATAGGAGATGATACTTTAAAACAGCGTGTGCATGGGATAGGAGGTGATACTTTAAAACATTGTGTGTACGGGATAGGAGGAGATACCTTGAAGCACTGTGTGCACGGGGTAGGATGGGATACATTAGAGCACCATATGCACGGGATAGGAGGGGATACTTTAAAATACCATGTGCATGGGATATGAGGGGATACCTTAAAACACCATGTACATGGGATATGAGTGGATACTTTAAAATACCATGTGCATGGGATATGAGGGGATACTTTAAAACACCACGTGCACGTGATAGGAGGGGATACTTTAAAACACCATATGTACGGGATAGGAGGGGATACCTTAAAAGACCATGTGCACGGTATAGGAGGGGATACTTTAAAACACCATGTCGACGGGATAGGAGGGGATACTTTAAAACACCATATGTACGGGATAGGAGGGGATAATTTAAAACACCATGTGCACGGTATAGGACGGGATATTTTAAAGCATTATGTGCACGGGCTAGGAGGGGATACTTTAAAGCACCATGTGCACGGGATAGGAGAGGATACTTTAAAGCACCATGTGCACGGGATAGGAGAGGATACTTTAAAGCACCATGTGCACGGGATAGGAGAGGATACTTTAAAGCACCATGTGCACGGGCTAGGAGAGGATACTTTAAAGCACCATGTGCACGGGATAGGAGATGATACTTTAAAGCACCATGTGCACGGGATAGGAGAGGATACTTTAAAGCCTCATGTGCACGGATAGGAGGGGATACTTTAAAGCACCATGTGTACGGGATAGGAGGGGATACTTTAAAGCACCATGTGTACGGGATAGGAGGGGATACTATAAAGCACCCTGTGTACGTGATAGGAGGGGATACTATAAAGCACCCTGTGTACGTGATAGGAGGGGATACTTTAAAACACCATGTGTACGGGATAGGAGGGGATACTATAAAGCACCCTGTGTACGTGATAGGAGGGGATACTTTAAAGCACCATGTGTACGGGATAGGAGGGGATACTTTAAAGCACCATCTGCACGGGATAGGAGGGGACACTTTAAAATACCATGTGCACGGGATAGGAGGGGACACTTTAAAACATCGTATGTATGGGATAGGAGGGGACACTTTAAAGCACCATGTGCACGGGATAGGAGGGGACACTTTAAAACATCGTGTGTATGGGATAGGATGGGACACTTTAAAACACCATGTGCACGGGATAGGAGGGGACACTTTAAAACATTGTGTTATGAGATAGGAGGGGACACTTTAAAACATCGTGTGTATGGGATAGGAGGGGATACTTTAAAACATCGTGTGTATGGGATAGGAGTTGATACTTTAAAACAGCGTGTGCATGGGATAGGAGTTGATACTTTAAAACAGCGTGTGCATGGGATATGAGGTGATACTTTAACACATTGTGTGTATGGGATAGGAGGAGATACCTTAAAGCACTGTGTGCACGGGGTAGGATGGGATACTTTAAAACACCACATGCACGGGATAGGAGTGGATACTTTAAAATACCATGTGCATGGGATATGAGGGGATACCGTAAAACACCATGTACAGGGATATGAGGGGATACTTTAAAACACCACGTGCACGGGATAGGAGGGGATACTTTAAAACACCACGTGCACGGGATAGGAGGGGATACTTTAAAACACCTTGTGTACGGGATTGGAGTTGATAAATTAAAGCACCATGTTCACGGGATAGTAGGGGGTACTTTAAAACACCACGTGCACGGTATAGGAGATGATACGTTGGAGCACCATGTGTACGGTATAGGTGTTGATACGTTGGAGCACCACGTGCACGGTATAGGAGATGATACTTTAAAACACCATGTGCACGGTATAGGAGATGATACTTTAAAACACCATGTGCACGGTATAGGAGATGATACTTTAAAACACCATGTGCACGGTATAGGAGATGATACTTTAAAACACCATGTGCACGGTATAGGAGATGATACTTTAAAGCACCATGTGCACGGGATAGGAGATGATACTTTAAAACACCATGTGCACGGGCTACGAGATGATACTTTAAAGCAACATGTGCACTGGCATGGAGAGGATACTTTAAAGCAACATGTGCACTGCATACGAGATGATACTTTAAAACACCATGTGCACGGGATAGGTGGGGATATTTTAAAGCATTATGTGCACGGGCTAGGAGGGGATACTTTAAAGCATCATGTGCACGGGCTAGGAGAGGATACTTTAACGCATTATGTGCACGGGATAGGAGGGGATACTTTAAAACACCACGTGCACGGGATAGGAGGGGATACTCTAAAACACCACGTGCACGGGATAGGAGGGGATACTCTAAAACACCACGTGCACGGGATAGGAGGGGATACTTTAAAACACCACGTGCACGGGATAGGAGGGGATACTTTAAAGCATCATGTGCACGGGATAGGAGGGGATACTTTAAAACACCATGTGTACGGGATAGGAGGGGATAAATTAAAGCTCCATGTTCACGGGATAGGAGGGGGTACTTTAAAACACCATGTGTACGGGATAGGAGGGGATACTTTAAAGCATCATGTGCACGGGCTAGGAGGGGATACTTTAAAGCACCACGTGCACGGGATAGGAGGGGATACTTTAAAGCATCATGTGCACGGGCTAGGAAGGGATACTTTAAAGCATCATGTGTACGGGATAGGAGGGGATACTTTAAAGCACCACGTGCACGGGATAGGAGGGGATACTTTAAAGCATCATGTGCACGGGATAGGAGGGGATACTTTAAAGCACTGTGTGCACGGTATAGGAGGGGATACTTTAAAGCATCATGTGCACGGGCTAGGAGGGATACTTTAAAGCATCATGTGTACGGGATAGGAGGGGATACTTTAAAGCACCACGTGCACGGGATAGGAGGGGATACTTTAAAGCATCATGTGCACGGGATAGGAGGGGATACTTTAAAGCACTGTGTGCACGGTATAGGAGGGGATACTTTAAAGCATCATGTGCACGGGATAGGAGGGGATACTTTAAAGCACCATGTGTACGTGATAGGAGGGGATACAGTAAATGACCATGTGTACGGGATAGGAGATTATGCCGTAAAGCTACATGTGCACGGGATAGGAGAGGGTACTTTAAAACACCATGTGCACGGGATATGATGGGATACTTTAAAACACCATGTGTACGGGATAGGAGGGATACTATAAAACACCATGTGCACGGGATAGGAGGGATACTTTAAAACACCATGTGCACGGGCTAGGACGGATACTTTAAAACACCACGTGCACGGGATAGGAGGGGATACTATAAAACACCATGTGTACGGGATAGGAGGGATACTTTAAAACACCGTGTGCACGGGATAGGAGGGGATACTTTAAAACACCATGTGCACGGGATAGGAGGGATACTTTAAAACACCATGTGCACGGGCTAGGAGGGATACTTTAAAACACCACGTGCACGGGATAGGAGGGGATACTTTAAAACACCATGTGCACGGGCTAGGAGGGGATACTTTAAAGCATCATGTGCACGGGATAGGAGAGGATACTTTAAAGCATCATGTGTACGGGTAGGAGAATACTTTAAAGCTCATGGGCACGGGATAGGAGAGGATACTTTAAAGCACCATGTGCACGGGATAGGAGGGGATACTTTAAAGCACCATGTGCACGGGGTAGGAGGGGATACTTTAAAACACCATGTTCACGGGATAGGAGGGGATACTTTAAAGCCTCATGTGCACGGGCTATGAGAGGATACTTTAAAGCATCACGTGCACGGGATAGTAGGGGATACTTTAAAGCATCACGTGCACGGGTAGGAGGGATACTTTAAAGTATCACGTGCACGGGCTATGAGAGGATACTTTAAAGCATCACGTGCACGGGCTAGGAGGGGATACTTTAAAGCACCATGTGCACGGGATAGGAGGGGATACTTTAAATCATCATGTGCACGGGATAGGAGAGGATACTTTAAAGCATCATGTGCACGGGATAGGAGGGGATACTTTAAAGCACCACGTGCACGGGATAGGAGGGGATACTTTAAAACACCATGTTCACGGGATAGGAGGGGATACTTTAAAGCCTCATGTGCACGGGATAGGAGAGGATACTTTAAAGCATCATGTGCACGGGCTAGGAGGGGATACTTTAAAGCAGCACGTGCACGGGCTAGGAGGGGATACATTAAAGTATTCACGTGCACGGGCTATGAGAGGATACTTTAAAGCATCACGTGCACGGGCTAGGAGGGGATACTTTAAAGCATCACGTGCACGGGCTAGGAGGGTATACTTTAAAGTATCACGTGCACGGGCTATGAGAGGATACTTTAAAGCATCACGTGCACGGGCTAGGAGGGGATACTTTAAAGCACCATGTGCACGGGATAGGAGGGGATACTTTAAAGCGCCATGTTTACGGGCTAGGAGAGGATACTTTAAAACACCGTGTGTACGCGATAGGAGAGGATACTTTAAAGCATCATGTGTACGGGCTAGGAGAGGATACTTTAAAGCACCATGTGTACGGGCTAGGAGAGGATACTTTAAAACACCGTGTGTACGCGATAGGAGAGGATACTTTAAAGCATCATGTGTACGGGCTAGGAGAGGATACTTTAAAGCACCATGTGTACGGGCTAGGAGAGGATACTTTAAAACACCGTGTGTACGGGATAGGAGAGGATACTTTAAAGCACCATGTGTACGGGCTAGGAGAGGATACTTTAAAACACCGTGTGTACGGGATAGGAGAGGATACTTTAAAACATCATGTGTACGGGCTAGGAGAGAATACTTTAAAGCATCATGTGCACGGGCTAGGAGGGGATACTTTAAAGCATCATGTGCACGGGCTAGGAGAGCATAATTTAAAGCACCATGTGTACGGGATAGGAGAGGATACTTTAAAGCACCATGTGCACGGGCTAGGAAGGGATACTTTAGAGCACCATGTGCACGGGATAGGAGGGGATACTTTAAAGCACCATGTGTACGGGATAGGAGACGATACTTTAAAGCATCATGGGCACTGGCTAGGAGAGGATACTTTAAAGCACCATTTGCACGGGATAGGAGAAGATACTTTAAAGCACCATGTGTACGGGCTAGGAGGGGATACTATAAAGCATCACGTGCACGGGCTAGGAGGGGATACTTTAAAGCATCATGTGCACGGGCTAGGAGGGGATACTTTAAAGCAACATATGCACGGGCTAGGATGGGATACTTTAGAGCACCATGTGCACGGGATAGGAGGGTATAGTTTAAAGCACTGTGTACGGGATAGGAGACGATACTTTAAAGCATCATGGGCACGGGCTAGGAGAGGATACTTTAAAGCACCATGTGCACGGGATAGGAGAGGATACTTTACAGAACCATGTGCACGGGAAAGGTCGGGATACTATAAAACACCATGTGCACGGGATAGGAGGGGATACTTTAAAGCACCATGTGTACGGGATAGTAGAGGATACTTTAAAGCACCATGTGCACGGGATAGGTCGGGATACTATAAAACACCATGTACACGGGATAGGAGGGGATACTTTAAAGCACCATGTGTACGGGATAGGAGAGGATACTTTAAAGCACCATGTGCACAGGATAGGAGAGGATACTTTAAAGCACCATGTGCACGGGATATGTCGGGATACTATAAAACACCACGTGCACGGGATAGGAGGGGATACTTTAAAGCACAATGTGTAAGGGATAGGAGGGTATACAGTAAATGACCATGTGTACGGGATAGGAGATTATGCCGTAAAGCTACATGTGCACGGGATAGGAGAGGGTACTTTAAAACACCATGTTCACGTGATATGATGGGATACTTTAAAACACCATGTGCAAGGGATAGGAGGGATACTTTAAAACACCACGTGCACGGGATAGGAAAGGATACTTTAAAACACCATGTGCCCGGGATAGGAGGGGATACTTTAAAACACCATGTGCACGGGATAGGAGGGATACTTTAAAACACCATGTGCACGGGCTAGGAGGGATACTTTAAAACACCACGTGCACGGGATAGGAGGGGATACTTTAAAACACCATGTGCACGGGATAGGAGGGATACTTTAAAACACCACGTGCACGGGATAGGAGGGATACTTTAAAACACCACGTGCACGGGATAGGAGGGATACTTTAGAACACCTTATGCACGGTATAGGAGATGATACGTTGGAGCACCATGTGTACGGTATAGGTGTTGATACGTTGGAGCACCATGTGTACGGGATAGGATAGGACACTTTAAAGCACCATGTGCACGGTATAGGAGATGATACTTTAAAACACCATGTGCACGGTATAGGAGATGATACTTTAAAGCACCATGTGCACGGGATAGGAGATGGTACTTTAAAACACCATGTGCACGGTCTAGGAGATGATACTTTAAAACACCATGTGCACTGGCATGGAGAGGATACTTTAAAGCAGCATGTGCACGGGATAGGGGAGATACTTTAAAGCAACATGTGCACTGCATACGAGATGATACTTTAAAACATTACGTGCACGGGATAGGTGGGGATATTTTAAAGCATTATGTGCACGGGCTTGGAGGGGATACTTTAAAGCATCATGTGCACGGGCTAGGAGAGGATACTTTAAAGCATTATGTGCACGGGATAGGAGGGGATACTTTAAAACACCATGTGCACGGGATAGGTGGGGATATTTTAAAGCATTATGTGCACGGGCTTGGAGGGGATACTTTAAAGCATCATGTGCACGGGCTAGGAGAGGATACTTTAAAGCATTATGTGCACGGGATAGGAGGGGATACTTTAAAACACCACGTGCACGGGATAGGAGGGGATACTCTAAAACACCACGTGCACGGGATAGGAGGGGATACTTTAAAACACCACGTGCACGGGATAGGAGGGGATACTTTAAAGCATCATGTGTACGGGATAGGAGGGCATACTTTAAAACACCACGTGCACGGGATAGGAGGGGATACTTTAAAACACCACGTGCACGGGATAGGAGGGGATACTTTAAAACACCACGTGCACGGGATAGGAGGGGATACTTTAAAACACCATGTGTACGGGATAGGAGGGGATAAATTAAAGCACCATGATCACGGGATAGGAGGGGGTACTTTAAAACACCGTGTGTACGGGATAGGAAAGGATACTTTAAAGCACCATGTGCACGGGATAGGAGGGGATACTTTAAAACACCACGTGCACGGGATAGGAGGGGATAAATTAAAGCACCATGTTCACGGGATAGGAGGGGGTACTTTAAACCACCGTGTGTACGGGATAGGAAAGGATACTTTAAAGCACCAAGTGCACGGGATAGGAGGGGATACTTTAAAACACCACGTGCACGGGATAGGAGGGGATACTTTAAAACACCACGTGCACGGGATAGGAGGGGATACTTTAAAACACCTTGTGTACGGGAATGGAGTTGATAAATTAAAGCACCATGTTCACGGGATAGTAGGGGGTACTTTAAAACACCACGTGCACGGTATAGGAGATGATACGTTGGAGCACCATGTGTACGGTATAGGTGTTGATACGTTGGAGCACCACGTGCACGGTATAGGAGATGATACTTTAAAACACCATGTGCACGGTATAGGAGATGATACTTTAAAACACCATGTGCACGGTATAGGAGATGATACTTTAGAGCACCATGTGCACGGGATAGGAGGGTATAGTTTAAAGCACTGTGTACGGGATAGGAGACGATACTTTAAAGCATCATGGGCACGGGCTAGGAGAGGATACTTTAAAGCACCATGTGCACGGGATAGGAGAGGATACTTTACAGAACCATGTGCACGGGAAAGGTCGGGATACTATAAAACACCATGTGCACGGGATAGGAGGGGATACTTTAAAGTACCATGTGTACGGGATAGTAGAGGATACTTTAAAGCACCATGTGCACGGGATAGGTCGGGATACTATAAAACACCATGTGCACGGGATAGGTGGGGATACTTTAAAGCACCATGTGTACGGGATAGGAGAGGATACTTTAAAGCACCATGTGCACAGGATAGGAGAGGATACTTTAAAGCACCATGTGCACGGGATAGGTCGGGATACTATAAAACACCACGTGCACGGGATAGGAGGGGATACTTTAAAGCACAATGTGTAAGGGATAGGAGGGTGTACAGTAAATGACCATGTGTACGGGATAGGAGATTATGCCGTAAAGCTACATGTGCACGGGATAGGAGAGGGTACTTTAAAACACCATGTTCACGTGATATGATGGGATACTTTAAAACACCATGTGCAAGGGATAGGAGGGATACTTTAAAACACCACGTGCACGGGATAGGAGGGATACTTTAAAACACCATGTGCACGGGCTAGGAGGGATACTTTAAAACACCACGTGCACGGGATAGGAGGGGATACTTTAAAACACCATGTGCACGGGATAGGAGGGATACTTTAAAACACCACGTGCACGGGATAGGAGGGATACTTTAAAACACCACGTGCACGGGATAGGAGGGATACTTTAGAACACCTTATGCACGGTATAGGAGATGATACGTTGGAGCACCATGTGTACGGTATAGGTGTTGATACGTTGGAGCACCATGTGTACGGGATAGGATAGGATACTTTAAAGCACCATGTGCACGGTATAGGAGATGATACTTTAAAACACCATGTGCACGGTATAGGAGATGATACTTTAAAGCACCATGTGCACGGGATAGGAGATGATACTTTAAAACACCATGTGCACGGGCTAGGAGATGATACTTTAAAGCACCATGTGCACTGGCATGGAGAGGATACTTTAAAGCAACATGTGCACTGCATACGAGATGATACTTTAAAACATTACGTGCACGGGATAGGTGGGGATATTTTAAAGCATTATGTGCACGGGCTTGGAGGGGATACTTTAAAGCATCATGTGCACGGGCTAGGAGAGGATACTTTAAAGCATTATGTGCACGGGATAGGAGGGGATACTTTAAAACACCACGTGCACGGGATAGGAGGGGATACTCTAAAACACCACGTGCACGGGATAGGAGGGGATACTTTAAAACACCACGTGCACGGGATAGGAGGGGATACTTTAAAGCATCATGTGTACGGGATAGGAGGGCATACTTTAAAACACCACGTGCACGGGATAGGAGGGGATACTTTAAAACACCACGTGCACGGGATAGGAGGGTATACTTTAAAACACCACGTGCACGGGATAGGAGGGGATACTTTAAAACACCATGTGTACGGGATAGGAGGGGATAAATTAAAGCACCATGATCACGGGATAGGAGGGGGTACTTTAAAACACCGTGTGTACGGGATAGGAAAGGATACTTTAAAGCACCATGTGCACGGGATAGGAGGGGATACTTTAAAACACCACGTGCACGGGATAGGAGGGGATACTTTAAAACACCACGTGCACGGGATAGGAGGGGATACTTTAAAACACCACGTGCACGGGATAGGAGGGGATACTTTAAAACACCTTGTGTACGGGAATGGAGTTGATAAATTAAAGCACCATGTTCACGGGATAGTAGGGGGTACTTTAAAACACCACGTGCACGGTATAGGAGATGATACTTTAAAACACCATGTGCACGGTATAGGAGATGATACTTTAAAACACCATGTGCACGGTATAGGAGATGATACTTTAAAACACCATGTGCACGGTATAGGAGATGATACTTTAAAACACCATGTGCACGGTATAGGAGATGATACTTTAAAGCACCATGTGCACGGGATAGGAGATGATACTTTAAAACACCATGTGCACGGGCTACGAGATGATACTTTAAAGCAACATGTGCACTGGCATGGAGAGGATACTTTAAAGCAACATGTGCACTGCATACGAGATGATACTTTAAAACACCATGTGCACGGGATAGGTGGGGATATTTTAAAGCATTATGTGCACGGGCTAGGAGGGGATACTTTAAAGCATCATGTGCACGGGCTAGGAGAGGATACTTTAACGCATTATGTGCACGGGATAGGAGGGGATACTTTAAAACACCACGTGCACGGGATAGGAGGGGATACTCTAAAACACCACGTGCACGGGATAGGAGGGGATACTCTAAAACACCACGTGCACGGGATAGGAGGGGATACTTTAAAACACCACGTGCACGGGATAGGAGGGGATACTTTAAAGCATCATGTGCACGGGATAGGAGGGGATACTTTAAAACACCATGTGTACGGGATAGGAGGGGATAAATTAAAGCTCCATGTTCACGGGATAGGAGGGGGTACTTTAAAACACCATGTGTACGGGATAGGAGGGGATACTTTAAAGCACCATGTTCACGGGATAGGAGGGGGTACTTTAAACCACCGTGTGTACGGGATAGGAGGGGATACTTTAAAGCATCATGTGCACGGGATAGGAGGGGATACTTTAAAACACCATGTGCACGGTATAGGAGGGGATACTTTAAAGCATCATGTGCACGGGATAGGAGGGGATACTGTAAAGCATCATGTGCACGGGATAGGAGGGGATACTTTAAAACACCATGTGCACGGGATAGGAGAGGATACTTTAAAACACCATGTGCACGGGATAGGAGAGGATACTTTAAAGCATCATGTGCACGGGATAGGAGAGGATACTTTAAAGCATCATGTGCACGGGATAGGAGGGGATACTATAAAGCACCATGTGCACGGTATAGGAGGGGATACTTTAAAGCATCATGTGCACGGTATAGGAGTGGATACTTTAAAGCATCATGTGCACGGTATAGGAGGGGATACTATAAAGCACCATGTGCACGGTATAGGAGGGGATACTTTAAAGCATCATGTGCACGGTATAGGAGGGGATACTTTAAAGCATCATGTGCACGGGATAGGAGAGGATACTTTAAAACACCATGTGCACGGTATAGGAGGGGATACTTTAAAGCATCATGTGCACGGTATAGGAGGGGATACTTTAAAGCACCATGTGCACGGTATAGGAGGGGATACTTTAAAGCACCATGTGCACGGTATAGGAGGGGATACTTTAAAACACCTTGTGTACGGGATAGGAGTTGATAAATTAAAGCACCATGTTAACGGGATAGGAGGGGGTACTTTAAAACACCACCTGTGCGTGATATTTTAAGCAACAAAGACTAATCATAGCAATATAACAAGTAACCCAATATATGTTTCTCTTTTAACGGAGAAATAGTTGTGCATGAATGTCGAGTGTTTGTCATAGGGGATTTATCTTCATTATCATTATTTACTTAGGCAATCCTCCTTCCTCGGTCCCAAATCCGCTATGGCAGCACACACCTCTCTGTAATTAATGCTGCAAAATTACTACATCCCAGCAGATAATAACGGCCTTCAATTAAACAATTGTTTTTTCGTATCCATCACGTGTATCGATTCTCCATTTTCACATTTGTGTCATGATTCTTTGGGAAAGATGTCTATGGTAAATGTTCGTTACTGGGTTCATCCTTATTGTACAATATTGTCCTTCACACTTCCCTCCAAACATGTCTGCATACTGTGCATTTTTTTTGGACAATATATTAGAACATGAATGTTTTGACTGTTTATATTTTAATTGTATAACGTTAAGACAATATATCTTATTGTAAACAACTTCAATCTCACCCTATCCCGTGCACACGTAAGTGTGTACATACATGATATGATCATTCCGTGACAACGGAGAAGCATTAACACAATCACAACGAGTTTAATACATTATATAGCAACCTGAACTATGTGAGGTATACTTCTAACACGTTAATAGCACGTACACTAGCTGCAATAGAATCCCAAACAGTGTCCACTACCCCCGCCCCCATTATACGACTCGTAATGGGATGTAACCATTTATAATGTTCCGCCACAAGTTCTCAATAGGGTTGAGATCTGGCGGTTGTGGGGGTCAGGTAGTTCTGATGCCATTATCTGCCTTCCATTTGGTCATTTTCCTGGATCATTGGCAAGGAACACTATGATTTTGCAATGAATAAACATATATATGACATACACACTATATCTCCCCGCTCTCTCTCTCTCTCCACTCGCTGTAGTTCTATTTGTGTTCTGTCTAGCAAATGACATATATCGAGTATGACATACACACTATATCCCCCTCTCTCTATATCTCTACTCGGTGTGGTGTACTTGTGTTCTATCTGTCAAATGACATGTATCGAGTATGACATACACACTATGTCCCCCCTCTCTCTATATCTCTACTAAGTGTGGTGTACTTGTGTTCTATCTGTCAAATGACATGTATCGAGTATGACATACACACTATGTCCCCCATCTCTCTCTCTCTCTATCTACTCTCTGTGGATCTATTTGTGTTCTGTCTATCAAATGACATGTATAGAGTATGACATACACACTATATATCACAACTCTCTCTCTACTCGCTGTTGTTCGATGTGTGTTCTGTCTATATAATGACATGTATCGAGTATGACATACACCTTATATCTCCCCCTCTATCTACTCGGTGTGGTTCTACTGGTGTCCTGTCTATCAAATGACATGTGTCGAGTATGACATACACACTATATATCCCCCTCTCTATCTCTCTACTCGCTGTTGTTCTACTTGTGTTCTGTCTATCAAATGGCATGTATCGAGTATGACATACACACTATATCCCCCCTCTCTATATATATCTACTCGGTGTGGTGTACTTGTGCTATGTCTGTCAAATGACATGTATCGAGTATGTCATACACACTATATCCCCCCTCTCTCTCAATGACCTTCGATATGTGGGATTACTGACCTTTGATGTGTGGGATTGCTAACCTTCGCTTTGTGGGATTGCTGACCTTCGATATGTGGGATTACTGACCTTTGATCTGTGGGATTGCTAATGTCGCTTTGTGGGATTGCTGAACTTCGCTATGTGGGATTGCTGACCTTCGCTAGGTGGGAATACTGACCTTTGATATGTGGGATTGCTAACGTCGCTTTGTGGGATTGCTGACTTTCGCTATGTGGGATTACTGCCCGTCGCTTTGTGGGATTACTGAATGTCGCTATGTGGGATTACTGACCTTCGCTATGTGGGATTACTGAGCGTCGCTTTGTGGGATTACTGACCATCGCTATGTCGGATTACTGACCTTCGCTATGTGGGATTACTGACCTTCGCTATGTGGGATTACTGACCTTCGCTTTGTGGGATTACTGACTTTCGCTATGTGGGATTACTGACCTTCACTATGTAGGATTACTGACGGTCGCTTTGTGGGATTACTAACCTTCGCTATGTGGGATTACTGACTGTCGCTTTGTGGGATTACTGACCTTCGCTTTGTGGGATTACTAACCTTCGCTATGTGGGATTACTGACTGTCGCTTTGTGGGATTACTGACCTTCGCTATGTGGGATTACTGACTTTCGCTATGTGGGATTACTGACCGTTGTTATGTGGGATTACTGACCGTCGCTTTGTGGGATTACTGACCGTCGCTGTGTGGGATTACTGACTGTCGCTTTGTGGGATTACTGACCATCGCTATGTCGGATTACTGACCGTTGCTATGTGAGATTACTGACTGTCCCTTTGTGGGATTACTGACCTTTGCTATGTGGGATTAATAACCGTCGGTTTGTGGGATTACTGACCTTCGCTATGTGGGATTAATGACCGTCGCTTTGTGGGATTACTGACCTTCGCTATGTCGGATTAATGACCGTCGGTTTGTGGGATTACTGACCTTTGCTATGTGGGATTACTGACAGTCGCTTTGTAGGATTACTGACCATCGCTATGTGGGATTACTGACCGTCGCTTTGTGGGATTACTGACCTTCGCTATGTGGAATTACTGACCATCGCTATGTGGGATTACTGACCTTTGCTATGTGGGATTACTGACCTTCGCTATGTGGGATTACTGACCATCGCTATGTGGGATTACTGACCTTCGCTATGTGGGATTACTGACCTTCGCTATGTGGGATTACTGACCATCGCTATGTGGGATTACTGACCTTCGCTATGTCGGATTATTGACAGTCGGTTTGTGGGATTACTGACCTTTACTATGTGGGATTATTGACAGTCGCTATGTGGGATTACTGACCGTCGCTTTGTGGGATTGCTGACCTTCACTATGTGGGATTACTGACCTTCGCTATGTGGGATTACTGACCATCGCTATGTGGGATTACTGATCATCGCTATGTGGGATTACTGACCGTCGCTTTGTGGGATTACTGACCATCGCTATGTGGGATTACTGACCTTCGCTATGTGGGATTACTGACCATCGCTATGTGGGATTACTGACCTTCGCTATGTGGGATTACTGACCTTCGCTATGTGGGATTACTGACTGTCGATTTGTGGGATTGCTGACCGTTAATTAGCGGGAGTGCGGGATTACTGACCTCAGTTTGGATGAATACTTTTGTATTCTCTTAGTAGAATTACGGCACATAAAGTAATTACACCAATTTTCACTTAGTCCGTCACGTCATTTTGGGGTTGGAAATAAAACACATTGTATTGCAATTTTCATGTAGGTCGCGCGTTGAAATAATTATGTGCGTGATATTATATATCCAAGGTCGTAAGTTCGAGCCGTACACAATGCCTAAATATTGTAAATATATAATTTTTAAATTATATGTCTTGTTTAGATTGCTATTATGATTGACGGACGGACGGACATTTACTGTATTCTCACTTTTGTAAATACATAATAAACATACAATGCATAGGAGAAAAATACACTACATAAATATTTTAAAAGAGGATTTCGGAGAAAGATTTCCTTTAGGTCGCGCACACATATGTTTTGAAAAACAATTTACACAATCATGTACTATTAATTTAACTAAGACATGTTAACGGCTTATTATATTGCCTGAATCCGAGACAAGCATGTGATAGCGCATAAATAGAGCGTTCGTTTCAGGCACGAAAGGAGATGGATTCCATCAGGAATGAGGTCTCGAGAGTGATTAATATAAGTTGTAAGAACTTGTTTCGCACTCGAGCTAAGTTAAATTTGGCTAAAGTAGTATGCACAAATGATACCAATTTAGATGCAGCATAATTTCTCATAAAAAATTATGATATTATTGAATACAAGGTGATTAACAAGCTAAACATTATGTTCAATATATGCATACGATAACACAGTTAAAGCAGCATTACATCGTATGAAATAAAAGATATTTGAAAAATTTAAATTTTACGTATGGGTAGCAATGCTGCTACACATTCTAACATTATACTTTGTATACTTATGTTCAATATATGCATACGATAACACAGTTAAAGCAGCATTACATCGTATGAAATAAAAGATATTTGAAAAATTCAAATTTTACGTATGGGTAGCAATGCTGCTACACATTCTAACATTATACTTTGTATACTTATGTTCAATTGGTTAACAAAGTAGGACTTTCCGAGTCGATCGGTCACGTATTTGTTTACAACCAGAACGCATCGTCCGCACTTGTTTACATTCGGAATGCATCGTCCCCATTTGCCCCACGTTGTCTTTTTTAATTAAATTACTTGAGATGTTGATTCATACCTCTGTTATCTAAGTCTTTTAGTGACATGTCTACATCCCCGCGAGGGGTTCGACATTAGAGGAAGATAAATAGATAGTCTTTCATGTTCAAAATATATACGTTTTCTACATCCTCTTGTTGTTTCACGCATGCGCGTTGTGCGTGTTTATATTTTGTGTATTGATAAACAAATTCGCGTATACGACGGTTTATATTTATTGGAATTTTATCGTTTCTGAGCGACTATTTCGATTTTTGTAAACACACACACATTAGTATTTATATTTTACGCAAAACATCCTTTATTACGGATGTAATGCTGCTTTAAATGACATTTAATGAGAACTGTTGTACATTAGAGATAAGATAACGTGGAGTTAATACGCTGATGTACACTGGTATATATCATATATATATGTCTAACATGAGTGCTGATTTCATAATAGTTTATAAAACGAGTTTCATAAAATATGATATAAAATCACTACAAGTGTAAGATCCTTTGATCACATTACCACAATAACAACAACCATACATGTGAAGGAAAAAATACGTTCTGTGTGCCAGTCTATTTTTGAGCCTTATTACATTAAGCTACATACGTAAATAGTCATCAAACAACTTCACGCAAATCATCGACAAAATATTTTTGATTTTCAACAAATAAACTTTTGAGTACAAACCACATGTAAGCTGTCAATGTCATGCCGCGACCAATCAGAATCATACAGGTGTTATTACACGTGTGGTTATAGAATCATTTATAAGATGACTGTATTACCCTTACTACAAGTTATGTGATACAACTAGCAGTATAGCAAATGATATACATGTAATCAGGAATGGTAAGACATGAAGCGCACTGGTTGCCATTTCCTACATACAAATTGTGCTTTACAGAAATGAAACAAGAAGAGATAGGGAGCGTTTTCAAATTCTCACAGAACAATCGATCTACTGGGAGTTGTTTAATCAGTTTGCTACAAGATGTTTCTTGTTACTGCCAATATTTAATCCTCGCCGAATGGCTAAACTTTCCCAGAGATTCTTTTGTTTCAAACAATACACAGTGGAATCCCAGTAGCAAGCCATTGCATCTCGAATATCAGACAGCTGCATAGTGCACATATGTACACGGTGTTCCATTTATTGACGCTATATCACAATAACGAAATAAGCAACATTATCATTTATGGAAATCTAAAGAAGCTTAGATGGTGAATAAAATATGTAGTCATGGTAGAATTGATAACGTCATCAAATACTCCATACACTATATGACAATTCAAGATGGCAGGTAGGAGGGTGACACCCCCCTCCCCCTGAATCCGGAATACTTCTTATTTGTTCAGTGAGTCCCGAATACCACCTTATTTTTTCGCTGAATCCCGAACACTTTATAACCAGTTTAACACATTGAAAACACCTGTTTATAATAAAAAAGATAACGTATCATCATCTATGTTCAATCCACGCTTCAAACAGTTACCTTCGTGTGGTGTCCCGAAAGTTTAATCGGCAGCACGCCTCCAAGAACATTTTGTTTATTTTACAGTAATGCAAATGGTAAAATTGTTTATAAGGGAAGTAACCCTGGACATTATCTAAAGTCCGAATATATCGCATAGGTCCGTACATCAACAATTTACGTTTTATACACATAGAATCGCTTTTGAAGCATTTTCGTGGTATTGTTGTCGTTAAATTGGTAATAGAACGTAGATTATTGTCCAAGAAAACAATTTATATTGGAAAACTTGCGTGCTGAATACCAAAATATGTTTTTATTGCGTACCGCGTACGACGCTCTTGCGTCCCGAATACGGACTAAATAGGCCCTGAATCCCGCGTATCAAAGGGGGGTGTCACCCTCAGGTAGGTCATGCACAAATTGTTACATTATGAATGAGAACTTCTCCAGCACTGGAGACAACCTAACAACGGTAATGATCCGCGTGAGGAAACATTCGATGTCACTCAAACAGATATTTAATCAGCATTCTGTTCTACAGCTTCATACAAGAAACAGGCGAAGAAAAGTATTTCATGTTTGATACATAACAAACATTATTTTATAAGTATTAGCAATATATTTAGCTGTGAGATGTCACATTTCATATACTTTACATACATGAGAAACCTCAGAGAGTGCGGCCATGAAGTCATGTGTACTGCTCAAGCAAGATCACAAAGCCGTAAATACTGCACTGCACGAACAGGAAGCCATGCATACTGCTTAAACAAGATCACAGAGCCGTACATACTGCACGGCTTGACCAGGAAGTCATACGTACTGCTCAAACAAGATCACATAGCCGTCAATACTGCACTACACGACTAGGAAGCCATACATACTGCTTAAACCATATCACAAAGTCGTATATACTGCACTACACGACCTGGAAGCCATGAGTACTGCTCAAACAAGATCACAGCGCCGTAAATACTGCACAACACGGCCAGGAAGCCATGCATACTATTCAAACAAGGTCACAGAGCCGTAAATACTGCACTGCCCGACCAGGAAGCCATGCATACCGCTCAAACAAAACAACTGAGCCGTAAATGATGCACAGACGAACATGAAGCCATGCGTACTGCTCAAACAAGATCACAGAGCCGTAAATACTGCACTGCACGATCAGGAAGTCATGCGTACTGCTCAAACAAGATCACATAGTCGTAAATACTGCACGGCACGACCAGGAAGACATGAGTACTGCTCAAGCAAGATCACAAAGTCGTAAATACTGCACTGCATGAACAGGAAGCCATGCGTACTGCTCAAACAAGAACATATAGTCGTAAATACTGCACAACACGACCAGGAAGCCATGTGTACTGTTTAAGCAAGATCACAGAGTCGTAAATACTGTAAAACACGACATGGAAGTCATGCATACTGCTCAAACAATATTACAGAGTCGTAAATACTGCACGGCACGACCAGGAAGCCATGTGTACTGCTCAAACAAGATCACAGAGTCGTAAATACTGTACAACACGACATGGAAGTCATGCATACTGCTCAAACAATATTACAGAGTCGTGAATACTGCACGGCACGACCAGGAAGCCATGTGTACTGCTTAAACCAGATCAAAAAGTCGTATATACTGCACTGCACGACCTGGATGCAATGAGTACTGCTCAAACAAGATCACAGCGCCGTAAGTACTTCACAACACGACCAGGAAGCCATACGTGCTCCTGAAACAAGACCACAGCGCCGTAAATACTGCAAGACACGACCAGGAAGCCATACGTGCTCCTGAAACAAGATCACAGAGCGGTAATTACTGTACTGCACGACCAGGAAGCCATGTGTAATGCTCATACAAGACAACTGTGCCGTAAATGATGCACAGGACGACCAGTAAGCAATGCGTACTGCTCAAACAAGATCACATATACGTATTTACTGCACTGCACGACCAGGAAGCCATGCGTAATGCTCATACAAGACAACAGTGCCGTGAATGATGCACAGGACGACCAGTACGCAATGCATACTGCTCAAACAAGAACACATAGCCGTATTTACTACACTGCACGACCAGGAAGCCATAATAACTGCTCAAGCAAGATCACACAGCCATATATACTACTCAGCACGAACAGGACGTATTACTCAAACAAGATCACATATCAGTAAATACTGCACTACACGACCAGGATGTCATGCGTACTGCGTAAACAAGATCACAGAGTCGTAAATACTTCACTGCACGACCAGGAAGCCATGCGTACTGCTTAAACAAGATCAGAGAGCCGTAAATATTGCATTGCAAGATCACATAGTCGTAAATTATGCTGGATAATACAAGGAAGCCATGCGTACTGCTCAAGCAAGAGTACATAGTTGTTTATACTGCACAGAACGATTAGGAAGACATGCGTACTGCTCAAACAAGATCACATTCTCGTAAATACTGCACGGCACGACCAGGAGGTCATGCGTAATGCTTAAACAAGATCACAGAGTCGTAAATACTGCTCGGCACGACCATGAAGTCAAGAATCCTGCGCAAACAAAATCACAGAGTCGTAAATAATGCACGACACGACCAGGAAGCAATACGTAATGCTTAAATATCACAGAGCCGTAAATACTGCAAGACACGACCAGGAAGCCATACGTGCTCCTGAAACAAGATCACAGAGCCGTAATTACTGTACTGCACGACCAGGAAGCCATGCGTAATGCTCATACAAGACAACTGTGCCGTAAATGATGCACAGGACGACCAGTAAGCAATGCGTACTGCTCAAACAAGATCATATATACGTATTTACTGCACTGCACGACCAGGAAGCCATGCGTAATGCTCATACAAGACAGACAACTGTGCCGTAAATGATGCACAGGCCGACCAGTACGCAATGCATACTGCTCAAACAAGATCACATAGCCGTATTTACTACACTGCACGACCAGGAAGCCATAAGTACTACTCAAGCAAGATCACAAAGCCATATATACTACTCGGCACGAACAGGACGTATTACTCAAACAAGATCACATATCAGTAAATACTGCACTACACGACCAGGATGCCATGCTTACTGCGTAAACAAGATCACAGAGTCGTAAATACTTCACTGCACGACCAGGAAGCCATGCGTACTGCTTAAACAAGATCAGAGAGCCGTAAATATTGCATTGCACGACCAGGAAGCCATGCGTACTCCTCAAACAAGATCACAGAGCCGTAAATACTGCACAATACGACCAGGAAGCCATACGTACTCCTGAAACAAGATCAGATAGACGTATTTACTGCACAGCACGACCAGGAAGCCATGCGTAATGCTCATACAAGACAACTGTGCCGTAAATGATGCACAAGACGACCAGTAAGCAATGCATACTGCTCAAACAAGATCACATAGCCGTATTTACTGCACTGCACTACCAGGAAGCCATGAGTACTGATCAAGCAAGATCACAAAGCCATATATACTGCTCGGCACGAACAGGACATCATGCGTATTACTGAAATAAGATCACATAGCCGTAAATACTGCACGACCAGGAAGCCATGCGTACTGCGTAACAAGAGTCGTAAATACTGCAATATATGACCAGGAAGCCATGCGTACTACTCAGGTCAAATCACAGAGATGTAAATACTACACAACACGAACAGGAAGCCATGCGTACTGCTCAAACAAGATCGCACACACGTAAATACTGCATGACAGGACCAAGAAGCCATACGTACTGCACACACAAGATCACAGAGCCGTGAATGATGCACATGCTTACTCAATGTATTGCTTAAACAAGATCAACGAGCCGTACATACTGCACTGAACGACCAGGACGCCATGCGTACTACCCAAACAAGATCACATAGCCGTAAATAATGCAGGTCACGACCAGCACACCATGCATACTGCTCAAAGAAGATCACAGAGTCGAAGATACTCCACGACATGACCAGGAAGCCTTGACTAACGCTCAAGCAAGATCACATAGTCGTAAATTATGCTGGATAATACAAGGAAGCCATGCGTACTGCTCAAGCAAGAGTACATAGTTGTTTATACTGCACAGAACGATTAGGAAGCCATGCGTACTGCTCAAACAAGATCACATTCTCGTAAATACTGCACGGCACGACCAGGAGGTCATGCGTAATGCTTAAACAAGATCACAGAGTCGTAAATACTGCTCGGCACGACCATGAAGTCAAGAGTCCTGCGCAAACAAAATCACATAGTCGTATATACTGCACGACACGACCAGGAAGCAATGAGTAATGCTTAAATATCACAGAGCCGTAAATACTGCAAGACACGACCAGGAAGCAATGCGTACTGCGCAAACAAGATCACAGAGTCGTAGATATTGTACTACACGAGCAAGAAGCCATGCGTACTGCTCAAACAAGATCACATAGTCGTAAATACTGCACAACACGACCAGGAAGCATTGCGTACTGCTCAAACAAGATCACATTCTCGTAAATACTGCACGGCACGACCAGGAGGCCATGCGTAATACTTAAACAAGATCACAGAGACGTAAATACGGCTCGGTACGACCATGAAGTCATGAGTCCTGCGCTAACAAGATCAGAGAGTCGTAAATACTGCACGACATGACCAGGAAGCCATGCGTAATGCTTAAACAAGATCATAGAGCCGTAAATACTGCACAACACGACCAGGAAGCCATGCGTACTGATCAAACAAGATCACAGACTTGCAATTACTACACCGCACGACCAGGAATCCATGCGTAATTCTTAAACAAGATCATAGCGCCGTAAATACTGCACGGCACGACCAGGAAGCCATGTGTACTGCTCGTTCAAGATCACAGAACCGTACATGATGCACAGCACGAACAGGAAGCAATGTGTACTGCTCAAACAAGATCACAGAGGTGTAAGTACTGCATAGCACGACCAGGAAGCCATGCGTACTGCTCAAACAAGAGAACATATTTGTATATACTGCACAACACGATCAGGAAGCCATGCATACTCCTCAATCAAGATCACATACTCGTAATTACTACACAACACGATCAGGAAGTCATGCGTACTGCTCAAACAAGATCACAGAGTCGTAAATACTGCGCAGCACTACCAGTCAGGCATGCGTACTGCTCCAAACTAGATCACAGAGCCGTAAGTACTGCACAACACGACCAGGAAGCCATGCGTACTGCTCAATCAAAATCACATCACTCGTAAATACTGCACGGCATGACCAGGAAGTCATGCCTACTGATCAAACAAGATCAAACATACGTAAATACTGCACGACACGACCAGGAAGCCATGCGTATTGAGCAAACAAGATCACAGAGTCGTAGGTACTGCACTGCACGATCAGGAAGTCATGTGTACTGCTCAAACAAGATCACATACTCGTAAATACTGCACGGCACGATCAGGAAGCCATGCGTACTGCTCAAACAAGATCACATACTCGTATATACTGCACGGCACGACCAGGAAATCATACTTAATGCTTAAACAAGATCACAGAGTCGTAAATATTGCACAGTACGATCAGGAAGCCATTCTTACTGCTCAAACAAGAGCGCATAGCTGTAAATACTGCACAACACGACCAGGAAGCAGTGCGTACTGCATAACCATGATCACATAGTCGTAAATATTGCACACAACGATCAAGAAGTAATGCATACTGCTCAAACAATATCACATAGCCGTAAATACTGCAAGGCACAACCAGGAAGCCATGTGTACTGCTCACACAAGATCAAAGAGGCGTAAATACTGCACGGCATGACACGGAATCCACACACACTGCTCAAACAAGATCACAGAGCCGTACATACTGCAGGGCAAGACCAGGAAACCATGCGTACTGCTCAATCAAGATCACATCACTCGTAAATACTGCACGGCATGACCAGGAAGTCATGCCTACTGATCAAACAAGATCAAAAATACGTAAATACAGCACGACACGACCAGGAAGCCATGCGTATTGAGCAAACAAGATCACAGAGTCGTAGGTACTGCACTGCACGATCAGGAAGCCATGTGTACTGCTCAAACAAGATCACATACTCGTAAATACTGCACGGCACGATCAGGAAGCCATGCGTACTGCTCAAACAAGATCACATACTCGTATATACTGCACGGCTCGACCAGGAAATCATGCTTAATGCTTAAACAATATCACAGAGTCGTAACTATTGCACAGTACGATCAGGAAGCCATGCTTACTGCTCAAACAAGAGCGCATAGCTGTAAATACTGCACAACACGACCAGGAAGTAGTTTTGAAATACTACACTCTTTTGAACAGTATACCACATAAGTGGAAAACAAAGTTACAGTTAGAACCAATAACATATAAAATCCCTGAATATTTAATCACAAAAATCAATGCAAACACAAATGTATGCAAACTTATATATTCGATATTAACGAATAACTCTAAACCGGATGTTATTAATCAAACTGTAATATGGGAAACTATGTTATCAATAGTCGATATTAACTGGAAAAATATATTCACACAACCGATTAGAATAACTAGAGACACGAAATTAAGAGCATTTCAATATAAATGCACATACTTCCAAATAACGTATTCCTATTTAACTGTAATATAGCTGCAACGCAACTTTGTGACTTTTGCATAATGCATAAAGATTCTAACGTTCATGAATATGTTTTGGGAATGCCACTATATACAGGAATTCTGGATTAAGATAACACATTTCTCAGATTTAATACTATTTTATTGCATTTTTTCATACAATACATTACATATATACATCCAATACTAAGAACAAATCAGAGATTAATATGTAATTATATGATTGCAGTATACGTTACATTTGTTTTGTCAAGGGAAACAAAGCAAATGGGTTGACTACAAGTTACTTCGAACTAAATAAACAATGTTGGATGAACACTTTCTGTAATGTATGATCTGATGTAGAAAAAGAACACATAAAATTAAGTTTCGTGGTGAATATTTGTTAATTATTATATCATGTGCGAAAAAAATGACACAAAGAAATGGAAAACGTACAGTTAGTTTATGACTTGAATATGAGCTTAAGAATGAAAACTAAGAGATAGTGCATGCACCCCAACCACAAAGATTAGCTCTCCCCACTCCATGCTTACCAGACAAAAAGGACACATAATTGGTAGTATGCGCATCGTCGAGTAGCTTTAATAAATCTTTGAACCTCTATTAACAATTTATTATTTTCTGAAATAGACAAGTGTTCCATTCCAACTAAAAGCTTTTTTGTACTCTATGGATGAAATCTACGAGTATTTCTGAAAAGATTTATACGCTCGAATCTGTATTTGTTGCATCTAAACATGTAGTGCTCGGGGTCTTCGATACCATGGCCACATTCGCAGTTAGGATTATCACGAAGGAAATTGACATGCAGATGAGCATTCAAGTTACTGCATGCGTTACGTATTCGCGCTTGTTGGACAGATGAAAATCTTTCCCCGGTGGTGTAGAATTCGGGTAAGATAGCACCTTTGTAGATTTGTTTCAGCTTGCTTTTAAACTCACTTAAATAGATAGTGTCACGGATAGAATTATCTAGCTTATTCCATATGTCTAGAGCGGAAGGAATAGTTGAATGTACATATATATGAAGACGCCTTGGCAGAGTTATATAATTATCTCTATTACGTAAAGGGTATGGATTAGTTTCATCAACAGTTGGCGGGATTATATCGTTTAGATAAGAAGGCAGTATACACTGAACCGAATTTCTAAACGTCCACCTGATGTTGTATAACAGTTGAAGACAATCAACAAGTAAAGACCATAGTAGAATGCCGTCTGTTGAAAAGTCGTGCAACCTGGAAACACGATGGAAATGATTTAGAATGATATTAAAATATGACATTGTATGATTCATTACAAAATGTACTTGAAATATCGAATTTAATTACAACGCTGAACATACCTGTCTGATAGAAGTGCCTATATCAAGCATATATCGCCCGCTTTCCTCAATGGTTATTCTCGCCATATTTTCTGTTTTTTCGGTTATGGGTCGCACATAGAATAAATTGCAATCAAATTGAGCACTCACCATGCCGTGCACGTGGTCCTCATGCCAAAACTTAGGATTCGAACCTTCCGTTCCGCTTGGTCAGCCATGACAATAAATTGGTGTTTTCTTAGTGTACATTGATAGAGTATGGTGGATAACAATAGACTACCAATATTTGGACTAATACACAGACCCGTTACCCTAAGCTCACAATTTATTAGGTAGATGTTTAGAAATTCGGTTCAGTGTGTTTATTACGATATATTAATATTAGCTTTTGCATACTGCGCCTATCCGCTAAAGACACCAACCCTATTTCTGTTAGTAGCCTATTAATTGACACTGATCTCGTTAGGCCTGTTACAATTATGGCTGCTTCGTACTGCAATTTTTCAGGTGTTTCCTTTTCGTATTGTGTGCAGTTGTCCCAAACCACCGATGAATATTCTAATAAAGGTCGTAAATATGAAATGTATATTTGATTTAGTGAAGAGTGATTTAGCTTAAATTTTAGCATTCTCATTGATCCGAGTACTTTGGAAGCAGATTTCATTATGTTGTTTATATGTTTGTGCCAAGACCCATCATTACTTAAAGTTAACCCAAGATGCTTGTGATTGTCAACAAATCCCAGCTCAGTATTTTTGAAAAATAAGATTTGGTCGATCATTATTGTGACCAAGAGAAAAGAATATGACTTCGGTTTTGGACGAGTTAAAATTTATTGATTGAGTGTTGTTTCAATATGGCGTGTATCGGAAGAAGAAACTGCAAAAAGCCTTGTTGTACTAAGTAATGAATCAGCGATATCGTTAACATAAATAAAAAACAATAGTGGTCCTAAAACTGATCCCTGGGGAACCCCAGCTTTAACGGTTTTGGTATCTGAAAAAGAAGGATCTACAAAGACCCTTTGTGATCTGTTAGACAGATAATTTGATATCCATTTTAACAGGTTGTCATTTATTCCATATTGCTGAATTTTAAAAGTTAAACCTCGATGCCAGACTCTATCAAAAGCTTATCGTCGAAGGCCTTGCAAATTTGGTTATATATATCTATCAGCTGATATACCGTTGAATGCCCGAGTAAGAAGCCAGATTGTAACATGTAAATGAGGTTATTTGAATGTAGGTAATTGTATAAATGCTTAAAAGCTACGCATTCCATAACTTTTCCGACGCAACTTGTCAATGATATCGGTCTATAATTAAAAGGAAGAGACTTTTCACCCTTTTAAAAGATTGGCATCACATGTGCAATTTTCCACATGGACGGATAAGAAGATTCGTTTATAGATCTATTAAATATTAAACTAAGAGGGTTATGCTGTCTAGTTAAACAGCTAGCTAACCAACGAACATAAACATCTAGATATGTCTATATGCGCGAGTGCTGTGGTAAATTCTGAAAACAGATATAACCAAGGTTCAATATTTTGTAACAAGTGTGAATTCCCTGATATTCAAAATATCAGACAATTAATCTAAATACTGTTTAATATTATCCTAACATATTGACATTTAACGGAAATAATACGTTATTAACGCTATCTTACTTAATATATGCAATTTTACTGAAATTACATGACAGAGGTTGGTTCGAGAATAAGGGGACGAAAGTATTTAAGAAAATAATAAGTCAACGGTTATTAATGGACAAAGTCAATATGATAGGGATAAAGTACTATGTCTATATTAAAACAGAAATGTATAAACTTACACCATGAGGGCTATAACTAGCTATAATTACTAAATCATTTGCAAAAAGCAAAATGTCCGGCTTTATTTTTCGCAACTTCTCGGACGCCTAAGTAATGAACGCCACTATTGGGAAACTCCCAAAAAGACAAATCACCGAAAAGGTGTACTGCTGGTCGACATGAGGAGGTCGGGGCATCACACTCCCCGTCTGATATCAATGATATCACTAAAGTCAACAAGGGAACAAACATTAAAGTTAATACTAAATTGATGAAATTGTTTACACAATTATTACCAGCCCAGTAAAAATGTTCACACATTTATGAAAAGTGCAGTAATCGGATACAAAAATGTATATATTGAAATATATGTATGACTAAATCCTAGAACTGCAAACAATTATGTTTCTGTACAACAATATAGACATACAATATATGTACCTCACATTTAGTTACTTCAAACAATCTTATTGCCATATTGACATTCACCATACTCCAAAAACATGCCACAAAGCAACCAGGAAATTGAACTATAAGGTCCCGGCAGTTGAAACATTTATTTAAAGAGCAAATACATATATTTAAGACATTACTTATGTCAACTGTAATAAATTGGTATCCCAACAGAAAATCTGTAAATATCCAAACATGCACAAAACATCTAGCGTGCATCAATAACGGGTCTGACATAACTACATTGTTTGCTATCCTTAATAACAACAACTTCAGCCATACGAATGCGACCATCTACACTAGGAAAGATCTGATAGATACGTCCTATTTGGTCAACTATTGCGAACGACATCCTTGTCTTTAACAAGAACAATGTCATCAAGTTTGACCGGGTCTTGCTCCGAATTCCACTTCCGTCTCTTCTGCAGAGATTGGAGGTAATCACGCTTCCACCTTAACCAAAACTGATCAGCAAGATAGTGCACCCTTTTCCGTTGATCCTTATACAATAACTTCACATCCATATCTCCAACCGCCTGCTGGTCATCAAGCAACTGTTGAGTTAAGAGAGTAGAAGGACATCAGAAACACATCAGGGTTTTCACAATCAGTAGAGACTGGGACTATAGGACGGGTATTTATTATGGCACTGACCTCAGCCATTACAGTAACAAGCACATCATGAGTAAGGTAGGAAACGTCACCAAGCATGGACACCAATATTCTACGTGTTACACCTATCATGCGTTCCCAAGAACCACCAAAGTGTGAACTATGAGGGGCATTAAAAATCCACTGACAATCGTGCGAGTGCAAGAAACCTTGAACTTGATCTTCAACATTGACTACATTTACATTGAGGTAATCTGTAGCCCCTACAAAATTGGATCCCCGATCAGAACGAAACACCTGAACCTTTCCGCGAATGGCAATGAACCTCCGAAGAGCATTAATGAAAGCCGAGGAAGTCATTTCTTCAATGACTTCGATATGGACACCACGAATTGCTAAACAGGTAAACATAACCTCCCAGCGCTTGGAACAAGCCTGGCCACCCCTAGTCTTCATTGCAGTTACATTCCAGGGCACAAACACATCTACACCTACATGAGAAACAGGAGGTGATCTATCTACTATATCAGAGGGAAGATCCGACATTTTCTGAACCTCAAAGTTGCCTCTAATCTTCCTACATCTCACACAATTGAAAATGAGACTTCCAACAAGTCTCTTGCCACCAGTGATCCAATGACCAGGTGACCTAACCGCACCCTCTGTAAAATGTCTACCCTGGTGCTGGACTGATTCATGGCAGTGGTAAGCTAAAAGCTTAGAAACATGATGCTTTCCTGGGAGAATGACAGGGTGTTTTTCTCTGGACGATAAGCTACTCCTATGTAATCTGCCACCTACTGTTAACAAGTCGTCCGAGTCCAGAAAAGGGTCTAACATAAAGAGAGAGCTACTCTTGTGTACAGGCAGCTGATTTCTGAGACAATCCAACTCCTGCTGATACGCATCAAGCTGCATTTGTTGTAAGATGAACACTTTGGTGTGTCTCTTGAAACCAGGAGTTTTGTACTGACTACTAACATTCTGCAAATTGTCCTGCACTAACTTTCGATGGCGACAACGAGACACATATTATCTCAATATAGAGATCCCAACAACAAGCCTATCCCAACTAGAAAAAACGTGAATACCTATCTGACCAAGTACTGACAGAGGGGCTGAAAGATGTACTAGTGGCTAAGGTATTCACTAGGGGGCGGACATCAGTGTCGGCTTCTGGACCTAACAAGGGGAAGAACTCCAGAATGTCTCCTGTCGACTCAGACAAAAACTGAGGACCAGAAAGCCACAAACTACATTGCAATTGCTCGGGGTTCGAACCTCTACTACCGACATCTGCTGGGTTTCTAGAAGAACATATATAGTCCCACTGCTGTGGAGTGCTAGACTGGTGTATTCTCTGAACCCTATTACTAACATATGTATAGAAGCGTCTACACAGGTTGTTAATATACCCAAGCACTATACGACTGTCTGTATAGAACTTGGTCACTGACACAGAAATACCAATGTGTTCAACTACAGTATCTGCTAACTCTACTGCGAGTACAGCAGCGCACAATTCCAAGCGAAGGATGTTGTGTCCACTACAAGGAGCGACCTTAGATTTGCCTAGAACAAAACTAGCTTCTTTTGATCCAGAACAAATTCCAACTACATATGCAACAGCTGAAATGGCCAATTCAGAAGCATCTGAAAAGATGTGCAATTCAACGCTTGACAGCATATCAAGAGGCACCTTAAAATAACACCTAGGTATCTGTACTTCACCGAGGGCCTTCAGAGAATTTCTCTACGACACAAACTCGGATTCAACATGGGGTGAAACTGGTTTGTCCCAACTCTTGACAAATGACATCAGCTGCCTCAAAATCAGTTTGCCAACAATAGTCACTGGCCTACAAAGCCTAAGGGATCAAACAAACTATTGACTGCAGCCAAAATACCACG
Organism: Archivesica marissinica; assembly: GCA_014843695.1. Taxonomy (NCBI): domain Eukaryota; kingdom Metazoa; phylum Mollusca; class Bivalvia; order Venerida; family Vesicomyidae; genus Archivesica; species Archivesica marissinica. The sequence continues at coordinate 86,308,835 of CM026397.1, read as the reverse complement.
TCTAGTAAGAGGACGACTGGACGGCTCTACCTTAAATGTGAAACAATCAAGCTCCAGTTCCCAACTTACACCTAAGCTATGCTGAATGGGTAATGAGTCATTATCGAAGTCGAGACACTTGATGTCTTTCGAAAGGTCAGCAACATAAAATTACTCCATGACGTCAACACTACTAGAAGCGTTCTTGTGAAGACGCATCCCACATTTAGCTAAGTCCGCTTAATCAAATCAACAACTTGGTCCGAGGATGCCTTCGATGCAAGGCCATCATCGACGTAAAAGTCGTTGGCCACAAAGTCCCGAACAGCTGGGTCAGAATCTACAACAGATCTACGCAAACAATAGGTTGCGACAGCTGGCGAGCAACTATTACTAACAACATGTACACGCATGCGAAACTCTTGCTCAGGGTCGTTGTCCTTATACCACAAAAACCTAAGAAAATTCCTATCTTTCTCCTCTACTAAAAAACAATAATACATCTGCTCAATGTCTGCTGTGACAGGGACTTGCTCCTGTCTAAATCTTACTAACACACCTAACAGATTATTTGTCAGATCAGGACCACTAAGCAAGACAGAGTTCAAGGAAACACCTTGATACTGGGCGGAAAAGTCAAACACGCCACGAATTTGATTTGGCTTCTTATGGTGCAAGACGCCAAAGATAGGCAAGTACCAACATTCTTCACTTTCGAACAATGGTGGGGCAATTTCAGCATGGTCTTTGTCAAAGATTCTGGACATGAACTCAACCAAAAGCTGCTTCTTTACAGGATTCTTAGAGAGACTGGAGTGAAGGAGCTGAGCTCGCTTTAAGGCAAGTTCCCGATTATTTGGAAGACGTTTCCTAGGACTCCTGAACGGTAAGGGCGCAACC
>CM026397.1:86291033-86306956 GCA_014843695.1 Archivesica marissinica | reverse complement strand
ACTGACCGGTAGGCCCTTTGTGCATACCATCATCCATGACCTGCAAAAAGATTCTATCTTCTACAGACAAAGAAGGTACATTGTCACCTGCCTTACTAACGAAAACTGGATCATAACTGTAACAATTATCAACAACTGAGACTACCGAATCACAGGGCATAAACAAAGATTACTTGTTTACATTCACTGTGGTTTGTGCATGAAAGCTTCCTAAGCAGAGCACCCCAACAACTACCCACCCTAGACCTAGGCGTTGAGCTAACGGTGTACCAGGTGGTCCCACGACCTGCTCTAGAACATGGTGAGCATCAATAACATCCCTACCTAACAATAGGAGTATTTCTGAATTTCTATCATATTGTGGCATATGTTCAACAACCTCTGACTGTGAAAAACCCTTAACATCACATATGCAAATTTCAGATTTGTTACATGGTATGTCTGAGCATTCAGTAACAGTTGGTATTTTGTATGAAACTGATAGAAATAGATGAAATACTACAATCGTACGCTCTACGACCACTGGTCACAGTGGACCCTGTACAAGCATGTATACAGTATTCAGTTTCTGTATCACTATGAACATGTAATCTATCAAACAACTCAGGTTTGCCTAAAGTATTGTTGCTTTGCTCGTCTACAATGGCGTAACACTTAATTACATTGTTAGAACCATTTTCTGCAACAACATTTACAAGAACTACTTGTGCACATGATTTAAAAGTTTCATCCACATCAGTGAATCTGTTTGTGACCTCGGGTCTGCTGTCTTGGTCGGCTGCTGGACGTCTATTCTCCCCGCCTTTCTCTTCTTGCAGTCGGCCAGATAAATCGAAGTGCCTAACACTAACATGATTTCCCCTACCACATTGCTCACATTTGGCACTTTTCTCATTGATAGATTTTTTCCTAAGCACATAGCATTCACTTAACGCATGCTTTGCTTTATGTATTGGAAACTCAATAATACAATCATCATTCAGTGCCTGTGGTAGATCTGTTTTCCGAATGAATAGCGATTTGGCCGCTCATGATGGAGATCCCGACGTTGTATCTGACGCCATCACTGGTCTCAAACTGGGGTCATTCCTGATGGTAGCATGATCCTCTATGAATGAAATAAAGTTTGAGAATGACGAACATGATGCATTATTTTGTTTGAAACAGAGTTAGAAGTTTCTTTAAGCATTCTATGGCTGATTCCATCTGGACCGCTTGCTCATTTCTTAAGAACAATATTGCAAACAGATAATTTGGCTCAATTTACTTATGAACATATTTCGTTATGTTTCAAACACAATAGCAAAGTGTATGAAATGAACATAAACTATATTATACTACTTGCTAAATATTTCATCTTTAAATGCAAATGTGAGAAGATTAAACAAAATGAAGTGCAATTTATAGCATATTTTAAAAGGAAAATAAAACTAGAAGAAACAATCTCAATTCTCAAAGATACACAAAATACGTTCAATGAGAAATGGAGACAGTTTTTTAATCGTATCAACTAACTTGTCAATAAATGCATACATATATATAGACAATCATCCACACTTATCTCCACTGAAACTTCTTACTTTCTTTTGCTAATCTTATCTCTTCTACTTAAAAATTACTCCTCCCTACCAATATAGATCGGGTTATTATTTCAACGCTTCACATGATTACGTATAACTTAATATAAATGTAATTCATGAATTATGCGTATAGATAGTACTGCAGGCTGTTAGCACTTGTCAGCTGTTAGCACTTGTCAGCTGTTAGCACTTGTCAGCTGTTAGCACTTGTCAGCTGTTAGCACTTGTCAGCTGTTAGCACTTGTCAGCTGTTAGCACTTGTCAGCTGTTAGCACTTGTCAGCTGTTAGCACTTGTCAATTACTTGTTGACACGTTCTTTGTTTTCAATACATGTACATGCTTGGAAAGTCTACAGTGTGTGTAATTATGATGTATATTAATCAGGAAATAAAAATCGAAAAAAAGGACGACCAGGAAGCCATGTGTGCTGCTCAAGCAAGATCACAGAGTCGTAAATACTGCACGGCACGACAAGGAATCCACACCCACTGCTCAAACAAGATCACAGAGCCGTAAATACTACAGGGCACGACCTGCAAGCAATGCGTACAGCTCAAACAAGATCATATAGTAGTAATACCTGTACATCACACCAAACACACAAACAAACACAACAAACACACACAAACACACACAAAACCAACAAACCACCACACAAACCACACCAAACAACACAACAAAACCACCACACCAAACCACACACCAAAAAACACAACCCAAAACCACACAACAAACAAACAAACAAAACCACCACACCAAAACCAACCCAACAAACACAACCAAAAACACACACACCAACACCAAACAAACCCAAAACACAACAAAAACAACACACCAAACCCCACAGCACGACCAGGAAGCCATGCGTACTTCTCAAACGTGAATATATACTCGTAATTACTGCACGGCACGACCAGGAAGCCATGCGTACTGGTTAAACAAGATCACAGACTCGTAATTACTATACAAGACGATCAGGAAGTCATGCGTACAGCTCAAACATGAACACATACTCGTAAATACTGCACGGCACGACCAGGAAGCCATGCGGACTGCTTAAACAAGATCACATAGTCGTAAATACTGCACGGCACGACCAGGAAGCCATGCGTACTGACCAAATAAGATCACAGACTCGCAAATACTGCACATGCGTAATGCTTAAACAAGATCATAGAGCCGTAAATACTGCACTGCACGACCAAGAAGCCATGTGTACTGCTCATACAAGATCACAGAGCCATAAATGATTCACAGCACGACCAACGACCAGGAAGCAATGTGTACTGCTCAAATTGGATCACAGAGCTGGAAATACTGCACAACACGACCAGGAAGCCATGCGTACTGTTCATACAAGACCACAGAGCTGTATATACTGCACAGCACGACCATGAAGCCATGCGTACTTCTCAAACGTGAACATATACTCGTAATTACTGCACGGCACGACCAGGAAGCCATGCGTACTGGTTAAACAAGATCACAGACTCGTAATTACTATAAAACACGATCAGGAAGCCATGCGTACAGCTAAAACATGAACACATACTCGTAAATACTGCACGGCACGACCAGGAAGCCATGCGGACTGCTTAAACAAGATCACATACTCGTAATTACTACACAACACGATCAGGAAGCCATGCGTACTGCTCACACAAGATCACATATTCGTAAATATTGCACAACACGAACATGAAGCCATGCGTACTGCTCAAAAAAAGATCACAGAGCCGTAAATACTGCAAGGTACGACCAGGAAGCCATGCGTAATGCTTAAGCAAGATAATAGAGCTGTAAATACTGCACGACACGAACAGGAAGCCATACTTCCTGCGCAAACAAGATCACAGAGCCGTAAATACTGCACTGCACGACAAAGAAGCCATGTGTACTGCTCATACAATATCACAGAGCCATTAATGATTCACAGCACGACCAACGATCAGGAAGAAATGTGTACTGCTCAAATTGGATCACAGAGCTGGAAATACTGCACAACACAATCAGAAAGCAATGTGTACTGCTCAAATTGGATCACAGAGACGTAAATACTGCACAGCACGACCAGGAAGCCATGCGTACTTCTCAAACATGAACATAATTATACTCGTAAATACTGCACGGCACGACCAGGAAGTCATGCATACTGCTCAAAAAAAGATCACAGAGCCGTAAATACTGCACGGTACGACCAGGAAGCCATGTGTAATGCTTAAACAGGATAATAGAGCTGTAAATATTGCCTGACACAAACAAGAAGCCATACTTCCTGCTAAAACAAGACCACAGAGCCGTAAATACTGCACTGCAAGACCAGGAAGCCATGCGTACTGCTAAAACAATATATCAGAGTCGTACATACTGCACAGCACGACCAGGAAGTCATGCGTACTGCTAAACTAAGATCGTAGAGTCGTAAATACTGCACGACACGATCAGAAAGCCATGCGTACTACTCAAACAAGATCACAGAGTCTTAAATACTGCACAGCACGACCAGGAAGCCACGCACACTGCTCAAACAAGACCACAGAGCTGTAAATATAGCAGGGCACGACCAGCCAGCAAAACGTACTGCTCAAACAAGATCACAGAGTCGTAAATACTGCAGGGCAAGACCAGGATTCCATGTTTTCTGCTCAAACAAGAGCACATAGCTATATGTACTACACAACACGATCAGGAGGCGATGCATTCTGCTCAAACAAGATCATATAGTCGTGAATACTGCATAACACGACCAGGAAGGTATACGTACCGCACCAAGCAAGATCACAAAGCCGTAAATACTGAACAATACGACCAGGAAGCAATGTGTACTGCTCAAGCAAGATCACAAAGCCGTAAATACTGCACTGCACGACCAGGATGCCTTGTATTTTTATTGGTTCTACCTCCGATACAACTATATATTTTGCTTCTACCTCCAGTACAACTATATATATTTGTTCTACATCAGGTACAACTATATGTATTGTCTCTACTACCGGTACAACTATATGTATTGGTTCTACCTCCAGTACAACTATATATATTGGTTCTACCTCCGGTACAACTATATATATTGGTTCTACCTACGGTACAACTATATGGATTGGTTATACCTCGTGCACAACTATATGTATTGGTTATACCTCGTGCACAACTATATGTATTGGTTATACCTCGTGCACAACTATATGTATTGGTTATACCTCATGTACAACTATATGTATTGGTTATACCTCCGGTACAACTATATGTATTGGTTATACCTCATGTACAACTATATGTATTGGTTATACCTCATGTACAACTATATGTATTGGTTATACCTCATGTACAAATATATGTATTGGTTATACCTCGTGTACAACTATATGTATTGGTTCTACCTCAAGTACACTTACATGTATCGGTTCTACACCCGGTACAACTATATGTATTGGTTCTAACTCCAGTACAACTATATACATTGTCTCTACTACCGTTACAACTATATGTATTGGTTCTACCTCCAGTACAACTATATGTATTGGTTCTACCTCCGGTACAACTATATGTATTTGTTCTACCTCCGGTACAACTATATATATTTGTTCTACCTCCGGTACAACTATATGTATTGGTTCTACCACCGGTAGAACTATATGCATTGGTTCTACCTCCGGTACAACTATATGTATTGGTTCTACCTCCGGTACAACTATATGGATTGGTTCTACCTCCGGTACAACTATATGTATTGGTTCTAACTCCAGTACAACTATATGTATTTGTTCTACCTCCGGTACAACTATATGTATTGGTTCTACCTTCGGTACAACTATATGTATTGGTTCTACCTCCAGTACAACTATATGTATTGGTTCTACCTCCGGTACAACTATATGTATTGGTTCTACCTCCGGTACAACTATATGTATTGGTTCTACCTCCGGTACAACTATATGTATTGGTTCTAACACCAGTACAACTATATATATTTGTTCTACCTCCGGTACAACTATATATATTAGTTCTACATTCGGTACAACTATATGTATTGGTTCTAACTCCAGTACAACTATATTTATTGTCTCTACTACCGTTACAACTATATGTATTGGTTCTACCTCGTGTACAACTATATGTATTGGTTTTACCTCGTGTACAACTATATGTATTGGTTTTACCTCGTGTACAACTATATGTATTGGTTATACCTCATGTACAACTATATGTATTGGTTTTACCTCGTGTACAACTATATGTATTGGTTATACCTCATGTACAACTATATGTATTGGTTATACCTCGTGTACAACTATAGGTATTGGTTCTACCTCAAGTACACTTACATGTATCGGTTATACACCCGGTACAACTGTATGTATTGGTTCTAACTCCAGTACAACTATATACATTGTCTCTACTACCGTTACAACTATATGTGTTGGTTCTACCTCCGGTACAACTATATGTATTGGTTATACCTCGTGTACAACTATATGTATTGGTTATACCTCATGTACAACTATATATATTGGTTATACCTCTTGTACAACTATATGTATTGGTTCTACCTCAAGTACACTTACATGTATCGGTTCTACACCCGGTACAACTGTATGTATTGGTTCTAACTCCAGTACAACTATATACATTGTCTCTACTACCGTTATAAATATATGTATTGGTTCGACCTCCAGTACAACTATATGTGTTGGTTCTACCTCCGGTACAACTATATTTATTTGTTCTACCCCCGGTACAATTATATGTATTAGTTCTACCTACGGTACAACTATATGTATTGGTTCTACCTCCGGTACAACTATATGGATTGGTTCTACCTCCGGTACAACTATATGTATTGGTTCTAACTCCAGTACAACTATATATATTTGTTCTACCTCCGGTACATCTATATGTATTGGTTCTACCACCGGTAGAACTATATGCATTGGTTCTACCTTCGGTACAACTATATATATTGGTTCTACCTCCGGTACAACTATATGGATTTGTTCTACCTCCGGTACAACTATATGTATTGGTTCTAACTCCATTACAACTATATATATTTGTTATACTTCCGGTACAACTATATGTATTGGTTCTACCTCCGGTACAACTATATGTATTGGTTCTACCTCCGGTACAACTATATATATTGGTTCTACCTCCGGTACAACTATATCGATTGGTTCTACCTCCGGTACAACTATATGTATTGGTTCTAACTCCAGTACAATTATATATATTTGTTCTACCTCCGGTACAACTATATGTATTGGTTCTACCATCGGTAGAACTATATGCATTGGATCTACCTTCGGTAGAACTATATGTATTAAATCTACCTCCGGACCAAATATATGTATTTGTTCTACCTGCAGTACAACTATATATATGTGTTCTACCTCCGCTACAAATATATGTATTGGTTCTACCTCCGGTACAACTATATGTATTGGTTCTACCTCCAGTACAACTATATATATTAGTTCTACATTCGGTACAACTATATGTATTGGTTCTAACTCCAGTATAACTATATGTATTAGTTCTACATTCGGTACAACTATTTATATTGGTTCTAACTCCAGTACAACTATATGTATTAGTTCTACCTCCCGTACAACTATATGTATTGGTTTTATCTCCAGTACAACTATATGTATTGGTTCTACCTCCGGCACAACTATATGTATTGGTTATATCTCCGGTACAACTATATGTATTGGTTCGACCTCCAGTACAACTATATGTGTTGGTTCTACCTCCGGTACAACTATATGTATTTGTTCTACCTCCCGTACAACTATATGTATTGGTTCTACGTCCCGTACAACTATATGTATTGGTTCTACCACCGGTACAAATATATGTATTGGTTCTACCACCGGTACAACTATATGTATTGGTTCTACCACCGGTACAAATATATGTATTGGTTCTACCTCCCGTACAACTATATGTATTGGTGCTACCTCCGGTACAACTATATGTATTGGTTCTACCACCGGTACAACTATATGTATTGGTTCTACCTCCGGTACAACTATATGTATTGGTTCTACCTCCAGTACAATTATATATATTAGTTCTACATTCGGTACAACTATATGCATTGGTTCTAACTCCAGTACAACTATATGTATTGGTTCTACATCCCGTACAACTATATGTATTGGTTATATCTCCAGTACAACTATATGGATTGGTTCTACCTCCGGCACAACTATATGTATTGGTTATATCTCCGGTATAACTATATATATTGGTTCTACCTCCGGTACAACTATATGTATTGGTTCTACCTTCGGGAAACAACTATATATATTGGTTCTACCTCCGGTATAACTATATGGATTGGTTCTACCTCCGGTACAACTATATGTATTGGTTCTAACTCCAGTACAACTATATGTATTGGTTCTAACTCCAGTACAACTATATGTATTGGTTCTAACTCCAGTACAACTATATGTATTGGTTCTAACTCCAGTACAACTATATGTATTGGTTCTAACTCCAGTACAACTATATATATTTGTTCTACCTCCGGTACAACTATATGTATTGGTTCTACCACCGGTACAACTATATGCATTGGTTCTACCTTCGGTAGAACTATATGTATTAATTCTACCTCCGGACCAAATATATGTATTTGTTCTACCTGCAGTACAACTATATATATGTGTGTTCTACCTCCGCTGCAATTATATGTATTGGTTCTACCTCCAGTACAACAATATACATTGGTTCTACCTCCGGTACAACTATATATATTAGTTCTACATTCGGTACAACTATATGTATTGGTTCTACCTCCAGTACAACTATATATATTAGTTCTACATTCGGTACAACTATATGTATTGGTTCTACCTCCAGTACAACTATATATATTAGTTCTACATTCGGTACAACTATATGTATTGGTTCTAACTCCAGTATAACTATATGTATTGTTTCTACCTCCCGTACAATTATATGTATTGGTTATATCTCCAGTACACCTATATGGATTGGTTCTACCTCCGGTACAACTATATGTAGTGGTTCTAACTCCAGGACAACTATATATATTTGTTCTACCTCCGGTACAACTATATATATTAGTTCTACCTCCGGTACAACTATATGTATTGGTTCTACCTCCGGTACAACTATATGGATTGGTTCTACCTCCGGTACAACTATATGTAGTGGTTCTAACTCCAGGACAACTATATATATTTGTTCTACCTCCGGTACAACTATATATATTAGTTCTACCTCCGGTACAACTATATGTATTGGTTCTACCTCCGGTACAACTATATGGATTGGTTCTACCTCCGGTACAACTATATGTAGTGGTTCTAACTCCAGGACAACTATATATATTTGTTCTACCTCCGGTACAACTATATATATTAGTTCTACCTCCGGTACAACTATATGTATTGGTTCTACCTCCGGTACAACTATATGTATTGGTTCTACCTCCGGTACAACTATATGTATTGGTTCTAACTCCAGTACAACTATATATATTGGTTCTACCTCCGGTACAACTATATGTATTGGTTCTACCTCCGGTACAACTATATGTATTGGTTCTACCTCCGGTACAACTATATATATTGGTTCTACCTCCGGTACAACTATATGTATTGGTTCTACCTCCGGTACAACTATATGTATTGGTTCTACCTCCGGTACAACTATATATATTGGTTCTACCTCCGGTACAACTATATCGATTGGTTCTACCTCCGGTACAACTATATGTATTGGTTCTAACTCCAGTACAATTATATATATTTGTTCTACCTCCGGTACAACTATATGTATTGGTTCTACCATCGGTACAACTATATGCATTGGTTCTACCTCCGGTACAACTATATGTATTTGTTCTACCTGCAGTACAACTATATATATGTGTTCTTCCTCCGCTACAAATATATGTATTGGTTCTACCTCCAGTACAACTATATACATTGGTTCTACCTCCGGTACAACTATATGTATTGGTTCTACCTCCAGTACAACCATATATATTAGTTCTACATTCGGTACAACTATATGTATTGGTTCTACCTCCAGTACAACTATAAATATTAGTTCTACATTCGGTACAACTATATGTATGGTTCTAACTCCAGTACAACTATATGTATTAGTTCTACCTCCCGTACAACTATATGTATTGGTTCTACCTCCGGCACAACTATATGTATTGGTTCTACCTCCGGCACAACTATATGTATTGGTTCTACCTCCGGCACAACTATATGTATTGGTTAACTCCGTACAACTATATGCGTTGGTTCTACCTCCGGTACAACTATATATTTGTTCTACCTCCCGTACAACTATATGTATTGGTTCTACCTCCCGTACAACTATATGTATTGGTTCTACCACCGGTACAACTATATGTATTGGTTCTACCACCGATACAACTATATGTATTGGTTCTACCACCGGTACAAATATATGTATTGGTTCTACCACCGGTACAACTATATGTATTGGTGCTACCTCCGGTACAACTATATGTATTGGTTCTACCACCGGTACAACTATATATATTGGTTCTACCTCCGATACAACTATATGTATTGGTTCTACCTCCAGTACAACTATATGTATTAGTTCTACATTCGGTACAATTATATGTATTGGTTCTAACTCCAGTACAACTATATGTATTGGTTCTACATCCCGTACAACTATATGTATTGGTTATATCTCCAGTACAACTATATGTATTGGTTCTACCTCCGGCAAAACTATATGTATTGGTTATATCTCCGGTATAACTATATGTATTGGTTCTACCTCCAGTACAACTATATGTGTTGGTTCTACCTCCGGTACAACTATATATATTGGTTCTACCTCCGGTATAACTATATGGATTGGTTCTACCTCCGGTACAACTATATGTATTGGTTCTAACTCCAGTACAACTATATATATTTGTTCTACCTCCGGTACAACTATATGTATTGGTTCTACCACCGGTAGAACTATATGCATTGGTTCTACCTTCGGTAGACCTATATGTATTAATTCTACCTCCGGACCAAATATATGTATTTGTTCTACCTGCAGTATAACTATATATATATGTGTTCTACCTCCGCTACAATTATATGTATTGGTTCTACCTCCAGTACAACTATATACATTGGTTCTACCTCCTGTACAACTATATGTATTGGTTCTACCTCCAGTACAACTATATATATTAGTTCTACATTCGGTACAACTATATGTATTGGTTCTACCTCCAGTACAACTATATATATTAGTTCTACATTAGATACAACTATATGTATTGGTTCTACCTCCCGTACAACTATATGTATTGGTTCTACCTCCCGTACAACTATATGTATTGGTTCTACCACCGGTACAACTATATGTATTGGTTCTACCTCCGGTACAACTATATGTATTGGTTCTACCTCCGGCACAAATATATGTATTGGTTCTACCTCCCGTACAACTATATGTGTTGGTTCTACCTCCGGTACAACTATATGTATTGGTTCTACCTCCCGTACAACTATATGTATTGGTTCTACCACCGGTACAACTATATGTATTGGTTCTACCTCCGGTACAACTATATGTTTTGGTTCTACCACCGGTACAACTATATCTATTGGTTCTACCACCGGTACAACTATATGTATTGGTTCTACCACCGGTACAACTATATGTATTGTTTCTACCACCGGTACAACTATATGTATTGGTTCTACCACCGATACAACTATATGTTTTGGTTCTACCACCGGTACAACTATATCTATTGGTTCTACCTCCCGTACAACTATATGTATTGGTTCTACCTCCGGCACAACTATATGTATTGGTTCTACCTCCGGCACAACTATATGTATTGGTTCTACCTCCGGCACAACTATATGTATTGGTTATATCTCCGGTACAACTATATGTGTTGGTTCTACCTCCGGTACAACTATATTTATTTGTTCTACCTCCCGTACAACTATATGTATTGGTTCTACCTCCCGTACAACTATATGTATTGGTTCTACCACCGGTACAACTATATGTATTGGTTCTATCTCCGTTACAACTATATGTATTGGTTCTACCACCGGTACAAATATATGTATTGGTTCTACCACCGGTACAACTATATGTATTGGTGCTACCTCCGGTACAACTATATGTATTGGTTCTACCACCGGTACAACTATATATATGGTTCCTCCGATACAACTATATGTATTGGTTCTACCTCCAGTACAACTATATGTATTAGTTCTACATTCGGTACAATTATAGTATTGGTTCTACTCCAGTACAACTATATGTATGGTTCTACATCCCGTACAACTATATGTATTGGTTATATCTCCAGTACAACTATATGTATTGGTTCTACCTCCGGCAAAACTATATGTATTGGTTATATCTCCGGTATAACTATATGTATTGGTTCTACCTCCAGTACAATTATGTGTTGGTTCTACCTCCGGTACAACTATATGTATTGGTTCTACCTCCGGTACAACTATATATATTGGTTCTACCTCCGGTATAACTATATGGATTGGTTCTACCTCCGGTACAACTATATGTATTGGTTCTAACTCCAGTACAACTATATGGATTGGTTATACCTCCGATACAACTATATGTATTGGTTCTACCACCGGTACAACTATATGTATTGGTTCTACCACCGGTACAACTATATGTATTGGTTCTACCACCGGTACAACTATATGGATTGGTTATACCTCCGATACAACTATATGTATTGGTTCTACCTCCGGTACAACTATATGTATTGGTTCTACCTCCAGTACAACTATATGTATTGGTTATATCTCCAGTACAACTATATGTATTGGTTCTACCTCCGGTACAACTATATGTATTGGTTCTACCTCCGGCACAACTATATGTATTGGTTATATCTCCGGTTCAACTATATGTATTGGTTCTACCTCCAGTACAACTATATGTGTTGGTTCTACCTCCGGTACAACTATATGTATTGGTTCTACCTCCCGTACAACTATATGTATTGGTTCTACCACCGGTACAACTATATGTATTGGTTCTACCACCGGTACAACTATATGTATTGGTTCTACCTCCGGCACAACTATATATATTGGTTCTACCACCGATACAACTATATGTATTGGTTCTACCACCGGTACAACTATATGTATTGGTTCTACCTCCGGCACAACTATATATATTGGTTCTACCACCGGTACAACTATATGTATTGGTTCTACCACCGGTACAACTATATGTATTGGTTCTACCTCCGGCACAACTATATATATTGGTTCTACCACCGGTACAACTATATGTATTGGTTCTACCACCGATACAACTATATGTTTTGGTTCTACCACCGGTACAACTATATCTATTGGTTCTACCACCGGTACAACTATATGTATTGGTTCTACCACCGGTACAACTATATGTTTTGGTTCTACCACCGGTACAACTATATGTATTGGTTCTACCACCGGTACAACTATATATATTGGTTCTACCTCCGGCACAACTATATATATTGGTTCTACCTCCCATACAATTATATGTATTGGTTCTACCACCGGTACAACTACATGTATTGGTTACTACCTCCGGTACTACAATATGTATTGGTTCTATCACCCGTACAACTATTTGTATTGGTTCTTTTTTTTTGTATTAATATTTTTTATTTTCCTTTTCATGTCATTACAAGAACAAATTACACACATATACATATATACATACATACACATACATGCACGTATTAAACATTTCAGTTAGTGATTAAGAATAATATGTCATGAAAGGTCACAAAGAATAAGATGCTTTTTATAGAAGGAAGTGATAATAGATTTAAATAGAGTTAAAAGAGTAGATTTTTCCGTTACATTTAACGGAGCAAAAACAAAAGGGGAAAAAAGCAACAAAACAAAGAGAGAAAAAAAACGGTTTTGAGAAACTCTCCTACAGCTGTATTTGATCCCATTTTTTATTACGAGTAGCAATTTTGTCCTTTATTATTGCAATATGTCTTTCTACTTCCTTTCGTTTCCTCAGGTAACAAACGAACACTTCAAAACTAGGAGTTGTGTGGTTGAGTTTATTTTTGAAGATAAAGAATTTTGCTAAAATAATAATAAAATTCACTATCGACATTATTTGGTCATTTGAGATATATTTATAACCAAAGCTTATATTTTGGTAGTTTAATGTTATATTAAAATTTTGACTCGCAAAGAACGTATTGGTTCTACCTCCGGAACAACTATATGTATTGGTTCGATCTCCAGTGCAACTATATATATTGGTTCTACCTCCAGTACAACTATATATATTGGTTCTACCTCCAGTACAACTATATATATTGGTTCTACCTCCAGTACAACTATATATATTGGTTCTACCTCCAGTACAACTATATATATTGGTTCTACCTCCAGTACAACTATATACATTGGTTCTATCTCCGCTACAACTATATGTATTGGTTATATCTCCGGTACATCTATATGGATTGGGTATACATCCGGTACAACTATATGTATTGGTTCTACCTCCGGTACAACTATATATATTAGTTCTACATTCGGTACAACTATATGTATTGCTTCTGCCTCCAGTACAACTATATATATTGGTTCTACCTCTGGTACTACTATATGCATTGGTTTGATAATCTTGTCAGTATAGACTACTTTACCTACATACGTAATTGTATTAGATAGATTAACACTGTGCATACGAGTAAATGTACGACCTAGTAACTATTGATGCGTGGCTAGAATGACGAATACAGTACGACCAAGTAACTATTGATGCAAGGCTAGAATGACGAATACAGTACGACATAGTAACTATTGATGCAAGGCTAGAATGACGAATACAGTACGACATAGTAACTATTGATACAAGGCTAGAATGACGAATACAGTACGACCTAGTAACTATTGGTGCAAGGCTAGAATGACGAATACAGTACGACATAGTAACTATTGATGCAAGGCTAGAATGACGAATACAGTACGACATAGTAACTATTGATGCAAGGCTAGAATGACGAATACAGTACGACATAGTAACTATTGATGCAAGGCTAGAATGACGAATACAGTACGACCTAGTAACTATTGATGCAGGGCTAGAATGACGAATACAGTACGACCTGGTAACTATTGATGCAGGGCTAGAATGACGAATACAGTATGACCTAGTAACTATTGATGCAGGGCTAGAATGACGAATAAACAACAAGGCTAATCCTAACACTATATTGGAAATAATAAAAGGTAACATACGAAATGAATCAATACCTTTCTCTGTAAAACATAAAAAGGAAAATATAAAGAAACAATCACGAATAGCATTTAAAAGCTAAAGGAAGAACTAATTAACTCTCCCTTAAGTGAAACAATTTTAAATGAACTGAATGAACACAAACGCAATCTGAATCAGTTACTAGATGAAAAAAAGAAAAGGTATTATACTGCGAACAAAAGCGGAATGGGTAGAAGGAGCTGAGAAAAATACAAAATACTTCTCAAGCCTTGAAATAAAAATATATCAAGGAGAAATAATAAATAAATTAGAAATTGATGGGTCGATTAAAACAGACAGAATAGATGTAATAAACTATTAAATGAATCAAAATCAAACTATTTTATGGAACATTATACAAAAAAGACTGTTCTGCAATGTGATGGATTTTAAGCGAATATGAACTTTCAATGTGGAATAGCTTTGAAGGAAATGAAAAATATGAAAAGCCCCGGTTTAGATTGGCTGACAATATAATTTTATAAAATATTCTGGAATGATGTGAAACCATACCTGATTAACTATTTAAGCCACTCTTTAACAACTGGCGAACTTACAGAATTAAAAAAACAAGGTATAATATCCCTTCTACCAAGAAAAAGAGAACTTATTAACGGATATACGTAACTGGGGGCCGATATCTCTTTTAAATGTTAACTATAAGATAGCATCAAAATCGATTGCCAAACAGGATAAAAAAGGTTCTAGATGATTTAATAAATAAAGATCAAACTGGGTTGATTAAATATATATAGGTAAAAATATCAGAATACTACAGAATGTTATTGACAAGGTAAACAACGATTTCGGATTTCAAAAAGGACTTTGACAGTATTGACCACACATTCATTGTTAAATGTTTAGAATATTTTAATTTTGGAAAATCACTAATCAGTTGGATAAAACGTTTTTATACTGACGCAAAGAGTTGTATTACTAACAATGGTCATTTTCATATTTTAATATCGAAATAGGTGTTCGACAAGGTTGTCCTCTTTCACCCTATCTCTTTA
>CM026397.1:86265954-86290033 GCA_014843695.1 Archivesica marissinica | reverse complement strand
GATATATGACATTGATATAATATAGAGATCGCAGATATATAATACATTGGTATAATATAGAGATCTCAGATATAATACATTGGTATAATATAGAGATCTCAGATATATGACATTGATATCATATAGAGATTTCAGATATAATACATTGGTATAATATAGAGATCTCAGATATATGACATTGATATAATATAGAGATCGCATATATATAATACATTGGTATAATATAGAGATCTCAGATATAATACATTGGTATAATATAGAGATTTCAGATATAATACATTGGTATGATATAGAGATCTCAGATATAATACATTTGTATAATATAGAGATCTAAGATATAATACATTGATATAATATAGAGATCTCAGATATAATACATTTGTATAATATAGAGATCTAAGATATAATACATTGATATAATATAGAGATCTCAGAAATAATACATTGGTATAATATAAAGATCTCAGATATATGACATTGATATAATATAGAGATCTCAGATATATAATACATTGGTATACTATAGAGATCTCAGATATAATACATTGGTATAATATAGAGATCTGAGATATATGACATTGATATAATATAGAGGTCTAAGATATAATACATTGGTATAATATAGAGATCTCAGATATAATACATTGATATAATATAGATATCTCATATATAATACATTGGTATAATATAGATATCTCAGATATAATACATTGGTATAATATAGAGGTCTCAGATATATAATACATTTGTATAATATAGAGATCTAAGATATAATACATTGGTATAATATAGAGATCTAAGATATATGACATTGATATAATATAGAGATCTCAGATATAATACATTTGTATAATATATATATCTCAGATATAATACATTGGTATAATATAGAGATCTCAGATATATGACATTGATATAATATAGAGATATCAGATATAATACATTAATATAATATAGAGATCTCAGATATAAACATTGATATAATATAGAGATCTCAGATATAAGACATTGATATAATATAGAGATCTCAGATATAATACATTGATATAATATAGAGATCTCAGATATAATACATTTGTATAATATATAGATCTCAGATATAATACATTGATATAATATAGATATCTCAGATATAATACATTGATATAATATAGAGATCTCAGATATAAACATTGATATAATATAGATATCTCATATATAATACATTTGTATAATATAGAGATCTCAGATATAATACATTGATATAATATAGATATCTCATATATAATACATTGGTATAATATAGATATCTCAGATATAATACATTTGTATAATATAGAGATCTCAGATATAATACATTGGTATAATATAGAGATCTAAGATATAATACATTGGTATAATATAGAGATCTAAGATATATGACATTGGCATAATATAGAGATCTCAGATATAATACATTGATATGATATAGATATCTCAGATATAATACATTGATATAATATAGAGATCTCAGATATAAACATTGATATAATATAGATATCTCATATATAATACATTTGTATAATATAGAGATCTCAGATAAAATACATTGATATAATATAGATATCTCATATATAATACATTGGTATAATATAGATATCTCAGATATAATACATTGGTATAATATAGATATCTCATATATAATACATTTGTATAATATAGAGATCTAAGATATAATACATTGATATAATATAGATATCTCAGATATAACACATTTGTATAATATATATATCTCAGATATAAACATTGATATAATATAGAGATCTCAGATATAATACATTGATATAATATAGAGCTTCTCGATATATTCGTATAATATAAGAGCTCAGATATAATGCATTGATATATATAGAGATCTCAGATATAATAATTGTATAATATAGAGATCTCAGAGATATGACATTGATATATATAGATCGCAGATATGTACATTGGTATAGATATAGGATCTCAGATATAATACATTGGTATATATAGAGATCTCAGATATAATACATTGGTATGATGAGATCTCAGATATAATACATTGGTAGAATATAGAGATCTCAGATATAAGACATTGGTATAGATATAGAGATCTCATATAAATACATTGGTATAATATAGATATCTCAGATATAATAATTGATATAATATAGAGATCTCATATATAATACATTTGTATAATATAGAGATCTCAGATATAATACATTGATATAATATAGATATCTCATATATAATACATTGGTATAATATAGATATCTCAGATATAATACATTGGTATAATATAGAGATCTAAGATATAATACATTGATATGATATAGACATCTCAGATATAATAAATTCGTATAATATAGAGATCTCATAAATAATACATTGGTATAATATAGAGATCTCAGATATAATACATTGGTATAATATAGAGATCTCAGATATAATACATTGATATAATATAGAGATCTCAGATATAATACATTGGTATAATATAGAGATCTCAGATATATGACATTGATATAATATAGAGATCTCAGATATAATACATTGGTATAATATAGACATCTCAGATATAATACATTTATTGTTGTTGTTTTTGTTTTGGTTTTTTTTGTTTTGTTTGTTTGTTGTTTTGGTTGTTTTTTGTTGTTGTTGTTTTTGTTTTGTGTTTTTTTTGGTTTTGGTTGGGTTTGGTATGATATAGAGATCTCAGATATTACATTGTATGATATAGACATCTCAGATATATAATTTCGTATAATTAGAGATCTCATATATAATCATGGTATAATATAGAGATCTCAGATAATACATTGGTATATATAGAGATCTCAGTATAATACATTGATATAATAGATATCTCAGATATAATACATTGATATAATATAGATATTTCAGATATAATACATTGATATATAGAGGATATCAGATATAATACATTGGGATAATATGAGATCTCAGATATAATGCATTGGTATATATGAGATCTGATATAATAAATTCGTATAATATAGAGATCTGAGATATAATACATTGATATAATATAGAGATCTCAGATATAATACATTGGTATAATATAGATATCTCAGATATATGACATTGATATAATATAGAGATCTCAGATATAATACATTGATATAATATAGAGATATCAGATATAATACGTTGGGATAATATAGAGATCTCAGATATAATGCATTGGTATAATATAGAGATCTCAGATATAATAAATTCGTATAATATAGAGATCTGAGATATAATACATTGATATAATATAGAGATCTCAGATATAATACATTGGTATAATATAGATATCTCAGATATATGACATTGATATAATATAGAGATCTCAGATATAATACATTGATATAATATAGAGATATCAGATATAATACGTTGGGATAATATAGAGATCTCAGATATAATGCATTGGTATAATATAGAGATCTCAGATATAATAAATTCGTATAATATAGAGATCTGAGATATAATACATTGATATAATATAGAGATCTCAGATATAAACATTGGTATAATATAGATATCTCAGATATATGACATTGATATAATATAGAGATCTCAGATATAACACATTGGTATAATATAGAGATTTCAGATATAATACATTGGTATAATATAGAGATCTCAGATATATAATACATTGGTATGATATAGATATCACAGATATAATACATTGGTATAATATAGAGATCTCAGATATATAATACATTGGTATGATATAGACATCTCAGATATAATACATTCGTATAATATAGAGATCTCATATATAATACATTGGTATAATATAGAGATCTCAGATATAATACATTGGTATGATATAGAGATCTCAGATATAATACATTGGTATGATATAGACATCTCAGATATAATAAATTCGTATAATATAGAGATCTCATATATAATACATTGGTATAATATAGAGATCTCAGATATAATACATTGGTATAATATAGAGATCTCAGATATAATACATTGGTATGATATAGACATCTCAGATATAATAAATTCGTATAATATAGAGATCTCAGATATAATACATTGGTATGATATAGACATCTCAGATATAATAAATTCGTATAATATAGAGATCTCATATATATGATATTGATATAATATAGATATATCAGATATAATACATTGATATAATATAGAGATCTCAGATATAATACATTGGTATAATATAGAGATCTCAGATATATAATACATTGGTATACTATAGAGATCTCAGATATATGACATTGATATAATATAGATATCTCATATATAATACATTGGTATAATATAGATATATCAGATAAAATACATTGGTATAATATAGAGGTCTCATATATGATACATTGATATAATAGAGAGATATCAGATATAATGCATTGGTATAATATATAGATCTCAGATATATGACATTCGTATAATATAGAGATCTGAGATTTAATACATTGATATAATATAGAGATCTCAGATATAATACATCGGTATAATATAGAGATATCAGATATAATACATTCGTATAATATAGAGATCTGATATTTAATACATTGATATAATATAGAGATCTCAGATATAATACATTGGTATAATATAGAGATCTCAGATATAAATATTGATATAATATAGAGATCTCAGATATAATACATTGATATAATATAGAGATCTAAGATATAATACATTGGTATAATATAGAGTTCTCAGATATAATACATTGGTATAATATAGAGATCTCAGATATAATACATTGATATAATATAGAAACCTCAGATATAATACATTGGTATAATATAGATATCTCAGATATATGACATTGATATAATATAGAGATCTCAGATATAATACATTGGTATAATATAGAGATTTCAGATATAATACATTGGTATAATATAGAGATCTCAGATATATAATACATTGGTATGATATAGATATCACAGATATAATACATTGGTATAATATAGAGATCTCAGATATAATACATTGGTATGATATAGACATCTCAGATATAATACATTGGTATAATATAGAGGTCTCAGATATGATACATTGATATAATATAGAGATATCAGATATAATGCATTGGTATAATATAGAGATCTCAGATATATGACATTCGTATAATATAGAGATCTGAGATTTAATACATTGATATAATATAGAGATCTCAGATATAATACATTGGTATAATATAGAGATATCAGATATAATACATTCGTATAATATAGAGATCTGAGATTTAATACATTGATATAATATAGAGATCTCAGATATAATACATTGGTATAATTTAGAGATCTCAGATATAAACATTGATATAATATAGAGATCTCAGATATAATACATTGGTATGATATAGAGATCTCAGATATAATACATTAATATAATATAGAGATCTCAGATATAATACATTGATATAATATAGAGTTCTAAGATATAATACATTGGTAATAATATAGAGATCTCAGATATAATACATTGATATAATATAGAGATCTCAGATATAATACATTGATATAATATAGAGATCTCAGATATAATACATTGGTATAATATAGAGATCTAAGATATAATACATTGATATAATATAGAGATCTCAGATATATAATACATTGGTATAACATAGAGGTCTCAGATATAATACATTGATATAATATAGAGATCTCAGATATATAATACATTAGTATAACATAGATATCTCAGATATAATACATTCGTATAATATAGAGATCTGAGATTTAATACATTGATATAATATAGAGATCTCAGATATAATACATTGGTATAATATAGAGATCTCAGATATAAACATTGATATAATATAGAGATCTCAGATATAATACATTGGTATAATATAGAGATCTCAGATATAATACATTGGTATAATATAGATATATCAGATATAATACATTGGTATGATATAGAGATCTCAGATATAATAAATTCGTATAATATAGAGATCTCATATATAATACATTGATATAATATAGAGATCTCAGAAATAATAAATTCGTATAATATAGAGATCTCATATATAATACATTGGTATGATATAGACATCTCAGATATAATAAATTCGTATAATATAGAGATCTCATATATAATACATTGGTATACTATAGAGATATCAGATAGAATACATTGATATAATATAGATATATCAGATATAATACATTGATATAATATAGAGATCTCAGATATAATACATTGGTATAATATAGAGATCTCAGATATATAATACATTGGTATACTATAGAGATCTCAGATATATGATATTGATATAATATAGATATCTCATATATAATACATTGGTATAATATAGATATCTCAGATATAATACATTGGTATAATATAGAGGTCTCAGATATGATACATTGATATAATATAGAGATATCAGATATAATGCATTGGTATAATATAGAGATCTCAGATATATGACATTCGTATAATATAGAGATCTGAGATTTAATACATTGATATAATATAGAGATCTCAGATATAAACATTGATATAATATAGAGATCTCAGATATAATACATTGGTATAATATAGAGGTCTCAGATATAAACATTGATATAATATAGAGATCTCAGATATAAACATTGATATAATATAGAGATCTCAGATATAATACATTGGTATAATATAGAGGTCTCAGATATAAAGATTGATATAATATAGAGATCTCAGATATATAATACATTGGTATAACATAGAGGTCTCAGATATAATACATTGATATAATATAGAGATCTCAGATATATAATACATTGGTATAACATAGAGGTCTCAGATATAATACATTGCTACATATCATTTATGCAATACACTTCAAAATAATATCATAAAAAGCTATGAGACAGTATTTGTTTTTTTAAGAAATCGAGGATATATGCTACCTTTAGGAAATCGAGGATATATGCTACCTTTAGGAAATCGAGGATATATGCTATCTTTAGGAAATCGAGGATATATGCTACCTTTAGGAAATCGAGGATATATGCTACCTTTAGGAAATCGAGGATATATGCTATCTTTAGGAAATCGAGGATATATGCTACCTTTAGGAAATCGAGGATATATGCTACCTTTAGGAAATCGAGGATATATGCTACCTTTAGGAAATCTAGGATATATACTACCTTTAGGAAATCGAGGATATATGCTACCTTTAGGAAATCGAGGATATATGCTACCTTTAGGAAATCTAGGATATATGCTACCTTTAGGAAATCGAGGATATATGCTACCTTTAGGAAATCGAGGATATATGCTACCTTTAGGAAATCGAGGATATATGCTACCTTTAGGAAATCTAGGATATATGCTATCTTTAGGAAATCGAGGATATATGCTACCTTTAGGAAATCTAGGATATATGCTACCTTTAGGAAATCGAGGATATATGCTACCTTTAGGAAATCGAGGATATATGCTACCTTTAGGAAATCTAGGATATATGCTACCTTTAAGGATTCGAGGATATATGCTACCTTTGCATAGTGAACTATTGGTTATTATACAACTTGCCAGAATAAATATGTTGGATATTATTCTATGTATGAGAAATGCGCTTAAATGGAAACTGTTGTCATACACAATGAAGCAATTAAATATGTTTTTCTACATACATGTATGGCTAATTTTGTGTGTATGATTCTTGATATATTTCTTATTTTTAGTTTTATAATAAGAATTGTGTTTTGGGGAGCTTATGTGTAAGTGACCGGCTAGATCAGTAGGTAGAGTATTTGCACTGTAAGCGAGAGGTCCCGGATTCGTATCCAACATTTACACAGGCGATTTATTTTGCTATTGTTTTTAATACGTTATTTCAAATTTCACTCCTTTATTGAGTTTCGAATTCTTATGAAAGACGGATCTTCAACATGGTAACATAAAATGTGACGCAGAAGTGATTGAATAAATGTGCTAGAATTCCAAAAATAGATACGTTTCTTACAAATAGTAGATACATTCACCTTTTACTTGTTTAAGCTCTATAAATGTAGATCCTGCTTACACACACCATTTTAGACTAACTGATTATTTCTAGACCGTGCCTGCCAGTTATAATCAACACTGAATGTTCGCTAGTAAAAAGTAGAGGTAGAAGAATCGCGATGCCATTTTCCTCCAGCCCGGGGACCCGTGAAGAGTATTATTATGTTAACCGCAAAGTGGAGCAGAAACAACTACGCGATCCACATGTAGTTGTGCTTCAGTGAAACTATATATATATATATGGATACGTAGTACAGTGTTAACACGCTGCATTGGTAATCCAGGGGTCGCAGGTTCGATCCCCAGTCTGACCCTAATAAAATTAACAGTATTTCAAATGGGACTTTAAACCGATGTCTCGTGTCGTGCTTTACACCGTGCATGTAAAAGAACCAGAGGAGACCCTGGAATGGATCTATGTCTGTATCATTTCAATATCCTCCAAAAATCTTCAGATTCCTCCAACACGAATGACCACATATACGTTTTAATCCGCGGCAACGAGAGTGATTAATATAAGTTGCTAAAGCTTGTTTCGCAATCATTATAAAAATACATTTCATATTTTATTATGTCAGCCGATGTTATTATTTACATCATCATAAAAGCTGTTTATCGAGTCAGATTGGATATTACAGCTAAGTTCTAAAGTATTACAAATACAGCCTTAAATTCACATTGTGAGCAAATTGGTTGCGAAAGTTCAAACCTGTTTGATAAAGTGAATTCAAAGTCATTATGTGGCATTTCAATATTGCCAACAGGACATGATTTCTATAGTTTGTGACAGAGAATTGTATTGTTGTGGCCAAAACGGTAATAGCTGACGCATGGAATACAGAAGCCACATATATCAGTCTGTAATCAGGTATTACTATATATATATATTATACTGAAACCATGACAAACTGTGCACTTTTATAATGAGCGTTATCTGTTTCACTACAAATTTTAGAATTATGGAGTTTACTATCATAAGTGAAGAAAATAATTCTTCAAGCATTGCACTCATTTACCCAATATTATATGATATATGAAGGGATATATTCTGATAATATATGCTGATATTTTCATAGTAAAAAAATAGTTACAATTTACTGATCTCATAAGTTTGAATGGTATCTACCTATTGTTTCCTCTGAAATTTAAGTCAAGTTATTCCTAGTACATATAGCATATTTTATATACCATTCTAGTATTGCTGGTAAATAATATGAAATAGGCAATACCTATGAACGGGGAAAGCCAAATAAATAAAAAAGGGTTGAAGGGTCAAAATCAATTACTGAAATAGATATCATGGCACGAACTCGACTACATCATCCCCGCGATACCAGCGAGGGGTTTGACATATAAGAAAGATTAAGAGGATATTTGTTTGCTTAAGTTGATAATCGAATTATATTCCACCGAATGAACATTGAAAGCATAATATCACGGGTGGCGTTGGCCACTTTAGCTTTCTATGTTCATAAATAACAAATTATTCGATCACTCACTTAAGAAAGGAAA
Organism: Archivesica marissinica; assembly: GCA_014843695.1. Lineage (NCBI taxonomy): Eukaryota > Metazoa > Mollusca > Bivalvia > Venerida > Vesicomyidae > Archivesica > Archivesica marissinica. The sequence continues at coordinate 86,280,523 of CM026397.1, read as the reverse complement.
GGCTAGTAAGTGTTTTATGATAGAAAACGATGCAACTGTGTGCTAAATAGCGATAGAAAGTCGTGCTTAGACTACCAGAAATGACGTCATAATAGACGTCACAAATCACGTCCCTGACAGCTTGAGTTCGAACACGTTCGCGTTGATAACATTTCAACACGCAGCTGCTAGATACCACACGTGCAAGGCAGTGAGAACTAGAGTTATTCCATTGATATTGTTTAATCAGGAACGAGAGCCAAGAGGTATTAAACGAAGAAAAATATATGTTTATTTTATAATGCACATTAGTCTCACTAACATTGTATTATAAGATGATTTATGTTGAATGTTTATTATGAATATCAAAACAAAAGCAACCAAATAAAACAAACATGCTACCAACTGCTACCAACTGCTACCAACTGCTACCAACTGCTACCAACTGCTACCAACTGCTACCACCTGCTACCAACTGCTACCAACTGCTACCACCTGCTACCAACTGCTACCACCTGCTACCACCTGCTACCAACTGCTACCACCTGCTACCAACTGCTACCAACTGCTACCAACTGCTACCAACTGCTACCACCAGCTACCAACTGCTACCAACTGCTACCACCTGCTACCACCTGCTACCAACTGCTACCAACTGCTACCAACTGCTACCACCTGCTACCACCTGCTACCAACTGCTACCACCTTCTACCACCTGCTACCAACTGCTACCAACTGCTACCAACTGCTACCACCTGCTACCACCTGCTACCACCTGCTACCACCTGCTACCACCTGCTACCACCTGCTACCACCTGCTACCACCTGCTACCAACTGCTACCAACTGCTACCAACTGCTACCACCTGCTACCACCTGCTACCACCTGCTACCACCTGCTACCAACTGCTACCAACTGCTACCAACTGCTACCACCTGCTACCACCTGCTACCAACTGCTACCACTGGGCCGTTCGCATAAGGTAACATACATCCTCGTCAGAGGTTCGTTCTGATATGGCCGTATGGTGAGCCGCCAGCTAGCTAAATGGTGGTTACCGATTGCATATCAGCCCTCAAGGATAGGATTCGGGAGGTACTGATGTTCGTTAGAGGTGTCCCGTAAGACAGTAATGGCGGTCACCCACCCCACGTATGCTAACCTGGTTCGACGTAGCTTAATTTCGACGATCGGACGAGAACCGGTGTTTTGCAACGTGATAAGGCAATGCGCACCAAGAAGTGTGATATACACCTTTAAGACTTTAAGCAAATCGGATTAGACCAGTCCAGACCAGACCAGTCCAGACCAGTCCAGACCAGACCAGTCCAAGACCAGTCCAGACCAGACCAGTCCAGACCAGACCAGTCCAGACCAGTCCAAGACCAGTCCAGTCCAGACCAGTCCAGTCCAGACCAGACCAGACCAGACCAGACCAGTCCAGACCAGTCCAGACCAGTCCAGACCAGTCCAGACCAGACCAGTCCAGATCAGTCCAGTTCAGACCAGACCAGACCAGACCAGTCCAGACCAGACCAGACCAGACCAGTCCAGACCAGACCAGTCCAAGACCAGTCCAGACCAGTCCAGTCCAGACCAGTCCAGACCAGTCCAGACCAGTCCAAGACCAGTCCAAGACCAGTCCAGTCCAGACCAGTCCAGACCAGACCAGTCCAGATCAGTCCAGACCAGTCCAAGACCAGTCCAAGACCAGTCCAAGACCAGTCCAAGACCAGTCCAGACCAGACCAGTCCAAGACCAGTCCAAGACCAGTCCAGTCCAGTCCAGACCAGTCCAGACCAGACCAGTCCAAGACCAGTCCAGACCAGTCCAGACCAGACCAGTCCAGACCAGTCCAAGACCAGTCCAGACCAGTCCAGACCAGACCAGTCCAGACCAGTCCAGACCAGTCCAGTCCAGACCAGTCCAGACCAGTCCAGTCCAGACCAGTCCAAGACCAGTCCATGACCAGTCCAGACCAGTCCAGACCAGACCAGTCCAGACCAGTCCAGACCAGTCCAGACCAGACCAGTCCAGACCAGTCCAGTAATGTTTCGATGTCCTTTAGGTGGTCTTGTTATAGGAGTTTGACTGTAACATGTAATTTGTTATTTTATCATTCGCATTTTACGGCCATTGATATGTTATTTTCTGCTGTTTGTAGAACAAGTTTTGTATTGTGTCGGTAATTGAATATATACTTGTATAACAATATGCAAATACCACATACAATATTATTAAATCCAAACATATACTATAAGATAGATAGATATTTTATTTATCGTATTAACTCGTATTAAACCACACTGTCAAAATAACCGTAGTGTTACGGTAACAACACTAATGTATCGACGAATGCTACTGATAATTGTGGGTGAGAACAAGCAAGAGCCATACTTTTGGTTACGAAAAACATTTGTATTTTCTCTGCTAAACATAGACATTTGGCATTACCCATTTGTTTAATAGCGTTTTTATATATTTAATGTTTTAGAGCATGTTTAAGAGCAATATAACTGACCACAATTTCTCTTGAATGCTTGTATGGGTGGGTGGGGTAGTTTATTGTTCTAGATGATTGCCCTTCAGTCTCGGAGTCTATCAAACGACCACCACTCGATCAGTATTTACCGGAAATAGTATTTATTAATTTCTGCCATTGTTCTCAAATATGTGACTGATATATTCGTGTCTGTTCGTCCGTCCGTCGCACATTTTTACTAAATTGTATTATATGCAAACTGTTTTTCGCTTCATATCTGCTGATGATGCCGTCTGCTCTGTGCTGACAACGAGGACATTATTTAAAGAACTGACAGCCAGTTGCAGTTGTTTACTGTTTGAATTACGGTATATTTGCATTACAAGTTACGTATGATTCTAGTTGAAGTCTACGGTGTAAACTAATAATTAAGGTAAAATAACTGCAACCAGCTGCCAGTGATTTTACCATAACATATTACGGTTTAATTCCGTATGAATTTACAAGGACATTCCTGTATACATGTTACGGTTCACCGTAAGAAATAACGGTAAAATAGCTGGCAACCAGCTGCCAGTTCTTTTACCGTAAAATAATACGGTAATTTTTACAGTACACCCGCTCATCGTTAGAGAATTCCACAGGGAAATCATTTCCACACATATTAAAGACATTAGTAACAGTTATCACATTGCTTAAATTTGGTGGGAGCTTGGAGTAATAACCAGCAAGCATGCGATTGTACATCAGTACATCTACTCATTGTTTTTATTATTAATTTGTCCCCGACACATATACACCTCTGAGCTTTTTATTACCTCACTTGGCAGGAAATGTCCGATTTATCACGAATTGTATATCGGTCCTTTCAGTTGGAAGCCTTTGGTTTTACTGATGTTCCCTGGCCAGATGTTGCGGTATGATAAATGTGATTTTATCAAAATAATGTTAATTAATTTGAGAACATTTTTACAGTAAATGACCCATTGGATATACTATAGCATATCTGTCTAGATTTGGTAATAAAGATGAGAAAATGGAATAAAATGGATAGCATGTTTCTTGAAGGTAAACAGCGATACAATTAGGGGAAAGCACATTTAGTGAGTATTCAGGGGCAGTAACTCACCGATGTGTCATTACCATTCATTCAAATGAAACCGAATGAAACAGCTAAGCCTGAATCAATAAAAGTGTCACCCCTATTTAAAGGGCCAACAATTTCTGACTTATGATACACCCTTTTTATGAACATCAGTAATAATGCTTACCAACCGGCCATATTAGAACAAAACCCTGACGAGGTTCGAATATTCGACCTCCCGCCCCGTAGGCGGACGCCTTAACCATTAGGCCACGGAAACGGATATATGAATATCAATAAAAATACACAAAACACCGTATATGCTTTCATCTACTGCTACAGTGCATGCATGTTATGTAACAACATCGTCGTCATGATACTCAGTAATTCAACCGAAGTAACTTAAAAACAGGCATAAAACCAACATACCAGCAGAAATAGCACCACGCTCTGTATTATTGAAGCACTATGGCTTCTATCTAACTCGATTAAGACGCACACTCGGTGTTTGCTATGAAACGGAACAGTGTATCAAGCACATTCATTATTCATGGTCCGCTTGATTGGTACAAAAGTGATACTCCATAAAGCTGTTTACTTATTGATGAAAAAAGTGGAGGTTATGTTTACTTATGGACTGTAATTTAAACAATGGATAGCTATTCCAGATCGTATACTGGAGATATCTATCGTAATAGCCGTCTGTTTCAATTTTCATATTATGTACATTCGTCACAGTGTATATTAGTATACATGGTCGTAATGTATTCCTCATTCTAACCTTGCATCAACAGTTACTTGGTCGTAGTGCGTTCTGTGTTTTTGTATTTTATTATTCATTTAAGTACACAAGTTACAACTATACATGTATACAAACAACAATATACAATGTCTACATACACTCTGATATACATAGTTCCTACTAAACGTTATTTAAAGGAGAATAGATGAGGATTTCTTTGCTAGATATGACACAATACATATTTTCTGCTTGTATTTAATAATTTTATAGTTTTACATTGAAAAGCTACACTGCATAAAAAGTACCCTCTGTGACCCACCAATAGTCTTGCCAATAACACATACATTGACTCTCTCCCTTAAGACAGTGTGTCTTGTGACCTGAATAACTATATTTACCTTATCATGGACGAGTATTACGGGGAGATAATCTAACGGCACCTCATTTCAAGGGAGTCGACCATTGTAGCTGATGGGTTAAGTTTATTCGACTGTTATTGTTTTTATTTAAAACATGTTGTTTGAGAGAAAACGAAGAAAAAACGCACTATTTCTGAGATTGCATTGACAAATATATCCAAATGGTGCAGTCTAATACCTCATAATTATAGTCTCTTTCAAACAGTTCGAATGTAAAACACATATGTTTGCAACATGTATATACCTTTGTATCTTATGAGCTCAAATTATTTTGCTATCAAGCTCAAATTGATAGCCTGTTCATTCCTATTAGATGTACATTTGATTTATAGAGACTTCAATTTCATAACTAATAAGTAACCGTTTTCAACCTTACTAAATTTCGAAGAGTTTATACATTTATAATTCAGAATGTTTGTTCATAGCTTTACACAGATAATTACTGCCATTCACACTAGATAGTTATGATGCAACATCTATATTACTCGTCTGCGCAATATGATGGCAGGAGATTAGTGTCAAGCAGTATAAACATTAATTGTTTGTTCTGTTGCATATGTGGATACCTAATAAAAGTGTCGGTCAGGCGTCTGTCACAGGGATGTACGCTACGGGCATTCTGGGTCCATGACGATTCATAATTCACCCATTGGCTGCCCAATCTGGGTAGGTTTGCGTTCGAATCTAGCACTAGCTGATATACGCCCCGAGATGCTGGATGCATTACGCTAATCCAGAATCTGAAACAGGTTAAATAAATAAGAATTAAACTTTTCGTAAAATTTAAATTGTGAATTCATTTGGATCTTTTAATTATAGCCCGACCCGCCCGGTACCTCACGCCAAGCGAATTTTCCAACTGCATACACTATTACAGAACCATAAACCCACCCAACACAATTAAGCCGGGTCGGCAATTTTATATAGAGAGAACACATAATATAGCAACAGGAGAAAGAAGAAAGAGCAGTATGCAAGAAGTTGCATTCATGAGCATAATGTTTTTGTATTCTACAATATAATATATAACCCGGAGTATTATATCCTTTGTATAAATCCATCCCATTTTGTATAAACATTTGAAGTTTATCTTTAAGCGTAGCTATCAACTTTTCAATATCCATTCGTCGTAAGAAATATATTACAAACGACTCTATTGTTGGAATAGTTTTATAGTATTTATCGTTTGATATAAAGTATTTGGCCAAAATAATAATGAAATTAACAATGCTTGTTTCTTGTTATCAGATTCGTTTTTTATACCAAGAGTTTTATAATTCAGTGCTTGTATTTGTATAGTGTTGTCTCTAATATATATTTGTAAGTCAACCCAAAATGTTTGTATTATATTGCATTCCCAAAACAAATGTGACGCAGTTTCAGATGCCATGGAACACAAATCACATAGCCTGGTATTCACTAATTTACATTTGTAGAGATAAACGTTATTTGGAATTATTCTCATAATACATTGATACTGGTATTCTCTCAACTTTGTATCAATAGTGCATTTGATTGGGTTTGTGAAAACTGTATTCCATTTTATTATCTCTCTAAATTCTTCTTCCCATGTTCCTTTGATTTTATTAACTGGACTGTTCTTAGACTGTATCCGAATGTCGTACAGCAATTTATTAATGTTAGTGCATGGTGCAATTTTATTTACAAGATATTCTGTAAAACAATATCTTCTGCTGTCAATTTCATGTTCCAATCAGTTTTAAATGCTCTAATTAGAGAGCAGTAGGTTAAGAATTCACAGCATGGCATATCATATAGTGTTTTTATTTGGTCAAAGGTATAGAAACCTATAATCAAATAAATGTTCAATATGAATTATCCCTCTTTCAAACCATGGCATATAGAAAACAGTGTTGCCATTTCTCTTTTTGATATGCTCTCAGTTTCAGTTTTGTAATTTATTGAACACCATTATGTTATTATTTCCTTAAGAAAAGTATAACGCAAATTTAGTGTACCGGCGTCTTTTTTGTGCATATTACAATTAGAAAATAGTTAAACCACGATATTTCCTGAGCTCATTTCGCTATAATTTGCCATTTACCATTGCTCTCCCCGTAAGCCTTTTTGCCCAACTTGCTTTAATTGAAGTAAGAAACGAGTCTCCATCTATCATCTTCAATACTGCAATTTTACCAATTAGAGATAGTTTCCATCTTCTCCATTTATACAATGTATGCTGAAATGGTCTATTTTGGGATCTAAATTCAGGTCAAATATTCTTGTTGTGTCGTTTGTAAAATGTATTCCTAATGTTGTAGCCATGTTTGATGTCCAAATAAACTTCATTGAATCACAACATGTGATGTTTGTATGACGTAACGAACCTATTCTCAGGACTGTGCATTTTGAGATATTTAGTTCTAAGCCTGAAATGCTACTAAACTTGTTGTTTATTGTTGTAATTAAATTCTGAAATGATTCTTTAGTTCCGTCTAAAAAGAAGCTTGCGTCATCTGCAAAGAGAGTTTGTTTTATTTCTGTATTTGAACAATTGATATATTTTATGTTTTCATTTCTATCTATAGATTGTAATACCTATAATAAAGAGATAGGGTGAAAGAGGACAACATTGTCGAACACCTATTTCGATATTAAAATATGAAAATGACCATTGTTAGTAATACAACTCTTTGCGTCAGTATAAAAACGTTTTATCCAACTGATTAGTGATTTTCCAAAATTAAAATATTCTAAACATTTAACAATGAATGTGTGGTCAATACTGTCAAAGTCCTTTTTGAAATCCGAAATCGTTGTTTACCTTGTCAATAACATTCTGTAGTATTCTGATATTTTTACCTATATATATTTAATCAACCCAGTTTGATCTTTATTTATTAAATCATCTAGAACCTTTTTTATCCTGTTTGGCAATCGATTTTGATGCTATCTTATAGTTAACATTTAAAAGAGATATCGGCCCCCAGTTACGTATATCCGTTAATAAGTTCTCTTTTTCTTGGTAGAAGGGATATTATACCTTGTTTTTTTAATTCTGTAAGTTCGCCAGTTGTTAAAGAGTGGCTTAAATAGTTAATCAGGTATGGTTTCACATCATTCCAGAATATTTTATAAAATTATATTGTCAGCCAATCTAAACCGGGGCTTTTCATATTTTTCATTTCCTTCAAAGCTATTCCACATTGAAAGTTCATATTCGCTTAAAATCCATCACATTGCAGAACAGTCTTTTTTGTATAATGTTCCATAAAATAGTTTGATTTTGATTCATTTAATAGTTTATTACATCTATTCTGTCTGTTTTAATCGACCCATCAATTTCTAATTTATTTATTATTTCTCCTTGATATATTTTTATTTCAAGGCTTGAGAAGTATTTTGTATTTTTCTCAGCTCCTTCTACCCATTCCGCTTTTGTTCGCAGTATAATACCTTTTCTTTTTTTCATCTAGTAACTGATTCAGATTGCGTTTGTGTTCATTCAGTTCATTTAAAATTGTTTCACTTAAGGGAGAGTTAATTAGTTCTTCCTTTAGCTTTTAAATGCTATTCGTGATTGTTTCTTTATATTTTCCTTTTTATGTTTTACAGAGAAAGGTATTGATTCATTTCGTATGTTACCTTTTATTATTTCCAATATAGTGTTAGGATTAGCCTTGTTGTTTATTCGTCATTCTAGCCCTGCATCAATAGTTACTAGGTCATACTGTATTCGTCATTCTAGCCCTGCATCAATAGTTACCAGGTCGTACTGTATTCGTCATTCTAGCCCTGCATCAATAGTTACTAGGTCGTACTGTATTCGTCATTCTAGCCTTGCATCAATAGTTACTATGTCGTACTGTATTCGTCATTCTAGCCTTGCATCAATAGTTACTATGTCGTACTGTATTCGTCATTCTAGCCTTGCATCAATAGTTACTATGTCGTACTGTATTCGTCATTCTAGCCTTGCATCAATAGTTACTTGGTCGTACTGTATTCGTCATTCTAGCCACGCATCAATAGTTACTAGGTCGTACATTTACTCGTATGCACAGTGTTAATCTATCTAATACAATTACGTATGTAGGTAAAGTAGTCTATACTGACAAGATTATCAAACCAATGCATATAGTAGTACCAGAGGTAGAACCAATATATATAGTTGTACTGGAGGCAGAAGCAATACATATAGTTGTACCGAATGTAGAACTAATATATATAGTTGTACCGGAGGTAGAACCAATACATATAGTTGTACCGGATGTATACCCAATCCATATAGATGTACCGGAGATATAACCAATACATATAGTTGTAGCGGAGATAGAACCAATGTATATAGTTGTACTGGAGGTAGAACCAATATATATAGTTGTACTGGAGGTAGAACCAATATATATAGTTGCACTGGAGATCGAACCAATACATATAGTTGTTCCGGAGGTAGAACCAATACGTTCTTTGCGAGTCAAAATTTTAATATAACATTAAACTACCAAAATATAAGCTTTGGTTATAAATATATCTCAAATGACCAAATAATGTCGATAGTGAATTTTATTATTATTTTAGCAAAATTCTTTATCTTCAAAAATAAACTCAACCACACAACTCCTAGTTTTGAAGTGTTCGTTTGTTACCTGAGGAAACGAAAGGAAGTAGAAAGACATATTGCAATAATAAAGGACAAAATTGCTACTCGTAATAAAAAATGGGATCAAATACAGCTGTAGGAGAAATTCTCAAAACCGTTTTTTTTCTCTCTTTATTTTGTTGCTTTCCCCCCCCCCCTTTTGTTTTTGCTCCGTTAAATGTAACGGAAAAATCTACTCTTTTAACTCTATTTAAATCTATTATCACTTCCTTCTATAAAAAGCATCTTATTCTTTGTGACCTTTCATGACATATTATTCTTAATCACTAACTGAAATGTTTAATACGTGCATGTATGTGTATGTATGTATATATGTATATGTGTGTAATTTGTTCTTGTAATGACATGAAAAGGAAAATAAAAAATATTAATACAAAAAAAAAGAACCAATACAAATAGTTGTACGGGTGATAGAACCAATACATATTGTAGTACCGGAGGTAGTAACCAATACATGTAGTTGTACCGGTGGTAGAACCAATACATATAATTGTATGGGAGGTAGAACCAATATATATAGTTGTGCCGGAGGTAGAACCAATATATATAGTTGTACCGGTGGTAGAACCAATACATATAGTTGTACCGGTGGTAGAACCAAAACATATAGTTGTACCGGTGGTAGAACCAATACATATAGTTGTACCGGTGGTAGAACCAATAGATATAGTTGTACCGGTGGTAGAACCAAAACATATAGTTGTATCGGTGGTAGAACCAATACATATAGTTGTACCGGTGGTAGAAACAATACATATAGTTGTACCGGTGGTAGAACTAATACATATAGTTGTACCGGTGGTAGAACCAATAGATATAGTTGTACCGGTGGTAGAACCAAAACATATAGTTGTACCGGAGGTAGAACCAATACATATAGTTGTACCGGTGGTAGAACCAATACATATAGTTGTACGGGAGGTAGAACCAATACATATAGTTGTACCGGAGGTAGAACCAACACATATAGTTGTACGGGAGGTAGAACCAATACATATAGTTGTGCCGGAGGTAGAACCAATACATATAGTTGTACCGGAGGTAGAACCAATACATATAGTTGTACCGGTGGTAGAACCAATACATATAGTTGTACGGGAGGTAGAACCAATACATATAGTTGTACGGGAGGTAGAACCAATACATATAGTTGTATCTAATGTAGAACTAATATATATAGTTGTACTGGAGGTAGAACCAATACATATAGTTGTACCGAATGTAGAACTAATATATATAGTTGTACTGGAGGTAGAACCAATACATATAGTTGTACAGGAGGTAGAACCAATGTATATAGTTGTACTGGAGGTAGAACCAATACATATAATTGTAGCGGAGGTAGAACACATATATATATAGTTATACTGCAGGTAGAACAAATACATATATTTGGTCCGGAGGTAGAATTAATACATATAGGTCTACCGAAGGTAGAACCAATGCATATAGTTCTACCGGTGGTAGAACCAATACATATAGTTGTACCGGAGGTAGAACAAATATATATAGTTGTACTGGAGTTAGAACCAATACATATAGTTGTACCGGAGGTAGAACCAATCCATATAGTTATACCGGAGGTAGAACCAATATATATAGTTGTACCGGAGGTAGAACCAATACATATAGTTGTACCGGAGGTAGAACCAACACATATAGTTGTACTGGAGGTAGAACCAATACATATAGTTATACCGGAGATATAACCAATACATATAGTTTTGCCGGAGGTAGAACCAATACATATAGTTGTACTGGAGATATAACCAATACATATAGTTGTACGGGATGTAGAACCAATACATATAGTTGTACTGGAGTTAGAACCAATACATATAATTGTACCGAATGTAGAACTAATACATATAGTTGTACTGGAGGTAGAACCAATACATATAGTTGTATCGGAGGTAGAACCAATATATATAGTTGTACCGGTGGTAGAACCAATACATATAGTTGTACCGGAGGTAGCACCAATACATATAGTTGTACCGGTGGTAGAACCAATACATATATTTGTACCGGTGGTAGAACCAATACATATAGTTGTAACGGAGATAGAACCAATACATATAGTTGTACCGGTGGTAGAACCAATACATATAGTTGTACGGGAGGTAGAACCAATACATATAGTTGTACGGGAGGTAGAACAAATAAATATAGTTGTACCGGAGGTAGAACCAACACATATAGTTGTACCGGAGATATAACCAATACATATAGTTGTGCCGGAGGTAGAACCAATACATATAGTTGTGCCGGAGGTAGAACCAATACATATAGTTGTGCCGGAGGTAGAACCAATACATATAGTTGTACGGGAGGTAGAACCAATAGATATAGTTGTACCGGTGGTAGAACCAAAACATATAGTTGTATCGGTGGTAGAACCAATACATATAGTTGTACCGGTGGTAGAAACAATACATATAGTTGTACCGGTGGTAGAACCAATACATATAGTTGTACCGGTGGTAGAACCAATAGATATAGTTGTACCGGTGGTAGAACCAAAACATATAGTTGTACCGGAGGTAGAACCAATACATATAGTTGTACCGGTGGTAGAACCAATACATATAGTTGTACGGGAGGTAGAACCAATACATATAGTTGTACCGGAGGTAGAACCAACACATATAGTTGTACGGGAGGTAGAACCAATACATATATTTGTGCCGGAGGTAGAACCAATACATATAGTTGTACCGGAGGTAGAACCAATACATATAGTTGTACCGGTGGTAGAACCAATACATATAGTTGTACGGGAGGTAGAACCAATACATATAGTTGTACGGGAGGTAGAACCAATACATATAGTTGTATCTAATGTAGAACTAATATATATAGTTGTACTGGAGGTAGAACCAATACATATAGTTGTACCGAATGTAGAACTAATATATATAGTTGTACTGGAGGTAGAACCAATACATATAGTTGTACAGGAGGTAGAACCAATGTATATAGTTGTACTGGAGGTAGAACCAATACATATAATTGTAGCGGAGGTAGAACACATATATATATAGTTATACTGCAGGTAGAACAAATACATATATTTGGTCCGGAGGTAGAATTAATACATATAGGTCTACCGAAGGTAGAACCAATGCATATAGTTCTACCGGTGGTAGAACCAATACATATAGTTGTACCGGAGGTAGAACAAATATATATAGTTGTACTGGAGTTAGAACCAATACATATAGTTGTACCGGAGGTAGAACCAATCCATATAGTTATACCGGAGGTAGAACCAATATATATAGTTGTACCGGAGGTAGAACCAACACATATAGTTGTACTGGAGGTAGAACCAATACATATAGTTATACCGGAGATATAACCAATACATATAGTTTTGCCGGAGGTAGAACCAATACATATAGTTGTACTGGAGATATAACCAATACATATAGTTGTACGGGATGTAGAACCAATACATATAGTTGTACTGGAGTTAGAACCAATACATATAATTGTACCGAATGTAGAACTAATACATATAGTTGTACTGGAGGTAGAACCAATACATATAGTTGTATCGGAGGTAGAACCAATATATATAGTTGTACCGGTGGTAGAACCAATACATATAGTTGTACCGGAGGTAGCACCAATACATATAGTTGTACCGGTGGTAGAACCAATACATATATTTGTACCGGTGGTAGAACCAATACATATAGTTGTAACGGAGATAGAACCAATACATATAGTTGTACCGGTGGTAGAACCAATACATATAGTTGTACGGGAGGTAGAACCAATACATATAGTTGTACGGGAGGTAGAACAAATAAATATAGTTGTACCGGAGGTAGAACCAACGCATATAGTTGTACCGGAGATATAACCAATACATATAGTTGTGCCGGAGGTAGAACCAATACATATAGTTGTGCCGGAGGTAGAACCAATACATATAGTTGTGCCGGAGGTAGAACCAATACATATAGTTGTACGGGAGGTAGAACTAATACATATAGTTGTACTGGAGTTAGAACCAATACATATAGTTGTACCGAATGTAGAACTAATATTTATAGTTGTACTGGAGGTAGAACCAATACATATAGTTGTACCGAATGTAGAACTAATATATATGGTTGTACTGGAGGTAGAACCAATACATATAGTTGTACCGGAGGTAGAACCAATGTATATAGTTGTACTGGAGGTAGAACCAATACATATATTTGTAGCGGAGGAAGAACACATATATATAGTTGTACTGCAGGTAGAACAAATACATATAGTTGTACCGGAGGTAGAACCAATGTATATAGTTGTACCGATGGTAGAACCAATACATATAGTTGTACCGGAGGTAGAACAAATATATATAATTGTACTGGAGTTAGAACCAATACATATAGTTGTACCGGAGGTAGAACCAATCGATATAGTTGTACCGGAGGTAGAACCAATATATATAGTTGTACCGGAGGTAGAACCAATACATATAGTTGTACCGGAGGTAGAACCAATACATATAGTTGTACCGGATGTAGAACAAATATATATAGTTGTACCGGAGGTAGAACCAATCCATATAGTTGTATCGGAGATAGAACCAATACATATAGTTGTACCGGAAGTAGAACAAATATATATAGTTGTACTGGAGTTAGAACCAATACATATAGTTGTACCGGAGGTAGAACCAATCCATATAGTTGTACCGGAGGTAGAACCAATATATATAGTTGTACCGAAGGTAGAACCAATACATATAGTTGTACCGGAGGAAGAACTAATATATATAGTTGTACTGGAGTTAGAACCAATACATATAGTTGTACCTGGAGGTAGAACCAATCCATATAGTTGTACCGGAGGTAGAACCAATACATATAGTTGTACCGGAGGTAGAACTAATATATATAGTTGTACCGGAGGTAGAACAAATATATATAGTTGTCCTGGAGTTAGAACCACTACATATAGTTGTACCGGAGGTAGAACCAATCCATATAGTTGTACCGGAGGTAGAACCAATACATATAGTTGTACCGGAGGTAGAACTAATATATATAGTTGTACCGGAGGTAGAACAAATATATATAGTTGTCCTGGAGTTAGAACCACTACATATAGTTGTACCGGAGGTAGAACCAATCCATATAGTTGTACCGGAGGTAGAACCAATACATATAGTTGTACCGGAGGTAGAACTAATATATATAGTTGTACCGGAGGTAGAACAAATATATATAGTTGT
>CM026397.1:86208551-86263934 GCA_014843695.1 Archivesica marissinica | reverse complement strand
TACTATCCATATACTATACATATACTATACATATACACTTCAGATCCTTGGCCTCGGAGTACTAGGTATTGGAATATGGCTCCTGGTCACAGAATACAGTGCACGGGAGGTGACTGTCTTGGTGGGTTCGAACTTGTTCGAGATAGGCACATACCTGATGATAGCCGGTGGAGGTACCATAACATTGCTGGCATTCTGTGGTTGTTGTGGTACGATGAGGGAAGATAAATGTGTTTTAGCTTTTGTAAGTACAATCATTTATAGTGTTATATTGATATATGAGACACCCGGTTTGCAGACACCATGACTGATGCAGATTTAATAAATAGATGTCAATATAATATAAGATGAACACGTGTTTGCAGACACCATGACTGATGCAGATTTAATAAATAGATGTCAATATAATATAAGATGGACACGTGTTTGCATACACCATGACTGATAAAGATTTAATAAATAGATGTCAATATAATATAAGAGGAACACTTGATTTCAGAAACCAGTAAGATGGTTGACTGACATGAGTGGTTGACTGACATGAGTGTAGTGGTTGACTGACATGAGTGGTTGACTGACATTAGTGGAGTGGTTGACTGACATGAATGGAGTGGTTGACTGACATGAGTGGAGTGGTTGACTGACATGAGTGGAGTGGTTGACTGACATGAGTGGAGTGGTTGACTGACATGCGTGGAGTGATTGACTGACATGAGTGTAGTGGTTGACTGACATGAGTGTAGTGGTTGACTGGCATGAGGGGTTGAATGACAGGAGTGGTTGACTGACATGAGTGGAGTGGTTGACTGGCATGAGTGTAGTGGTTGACTGGCATGAGTGATTGAATGACAGGAGTGGTTGACTGAAATGAGTGGAGTGGTTGACTGACATGAGTGGAATGGTTGACTGACATGAGTGTAGTGGTTGACTGACATGAGTGTAGTGGTTGACTGGCATGAGGGGTTGAATGATAGGAGTGGTTGACTGACATGAGTGGAGTGGTTGACTGGCATGAGTGGAGTGGTTGACTGGCATGAGTGTAGTGGTTGACTGGCATGAGTGGTTGAATGACAGGAGTGGTTGACTGACATGAGTGGAGTTGTTGACTGGCATGAGTGATTGAATGACAGGAGTGGAGTGGTTGACTGACATGGGTGTAGTGGTTGACTGACATGAGTGGTTGACTGACATGAGTGGAGTGGTTGACTGACATGAGTGTAAATAATGCCGTTATGGGAATTAGAAAACTTGGCTGCCATGTTGACTATTATTTATGTGTAGTCATGACGTCATAGTGTAGCCTACGTGTAGCCTACCCATGTATTACTGTTGACTTCTCCCATGCATTATGCAGTAAACAATAATGATATATATGTGTAACTTCACTATGATTTAAATTCAACAATTTAATTCGAATCACATTCTTTTGTAGTGGAACAACATGTGCAGGTCCATGAATTGTCGTTATGAGGGGGGGGGAGGGTAGGGATCTGAGTTCATAGTCCCACAGAAAGAAAAACATATGGGGAAGCATTGCGTTTCATTTTTGCATTTGGGTGCATTTTTGAGTGTTTTGTTAGTGTCAAATAACATTGAAAAGAATGTATAGAGAATTAGTTTTCATTTCCTATAAACGTTTATTAAACAAGTTCACAAAACATTTTTTATTTGGTAATATTCAAACTCTTCAAGACATGTGATGCACATTGACTGGATTCGAGGTTTCATCCATGTTACGCTATCTTAGGAAATACACGATGTCTGTCTTAGGAAATACACGATGTCTGTCTTAGGAAATACGCGATGTCTTAGGAAATACACGATGTCTTAGGAAATACGCGATGTCTGTCTTAGGAAATACGCGATGTCTTAGGAAATACGCGATGTCTTAGGAAATACACGATGTCTTAGGAAATACACGATGTCTTAGGAAATACGCGGTCTGTCTTAGGAAATACGCGATGTCTTAGGAAATACGCGATGTCTTAGGAAATACGCGATGTCTGTCTTAGGAAATACGCGATGTCTTAGGAAATACGCGGTCTGTCTTAGGAAATACGATTGTATATTATATCGGATGCAAAGTTAGTTATGGTGATAAATTCTAATATCATCCAGATTCTACGTCCGCCTCCGTGGTCGAGTGGTTAAGGTCGCTGACTTGTATACCTATCATCACTGATGGTCACGGGTTCCAGACCTGCTCAGGCCGTGTCTTATTTTTATGAAAAAGTTGGCAGTTTCTTACGGAGGTTGGTGCACCCAAGTACTGGTTAACCGCTGGAGCCTGCCAGGAAAGGTGTTAGATAAACGGCCCGCCGGCGATATAGCCCAAAATGGTGCTGATGTAGGCGTAAACCCCGACATATAACATAATATAACATAACATATTATACACTGTAATTAACGATATAGCGGTAGATGAGAGTGAAGAAACGTGCCTAAGTTCTGGTGTGAGAGGCATATCTACTGTACACTATATGAAATCAACAACACGTGTTGTCACCCACAGCATCTCATATATTAAATTAAAAACACTTATTATAACCAATAATGTGCATTAACGCGACTTTGCAACAAGAAGAGAAACCCGATCAGACAGAATAGAACGTGCCGTCTGATAAGGCTATTTGCTGACCCGATCAGACAGAATAGAACGTGCCGTCTGATAAGGCTATTTGCTGACCCGATCAGACAGAATAGAACGTGCCGTCTGATAAGGCTATTTGCTGACCCGATCAGACAGAATAGAACGTGCCGTCTGATAAGGCTATTTGCTGACCCGATCAGACAGAATAGAACGTGCCGTCTGATAAGGCTATTTGCTGACCCGATCAAACAGAAAAGAACGTGCGTCTGATCAGGCTATATGCTTAACCGATCAGACAGAATAAAACGTGCCGTCTGATCAAACTATATACTGACCCGATCAGACAGAATAGAACGTGCCGTCTGATCAGATTATATGCTGACCCGATCAGACAGAATAGAACGTGCCATCTGATCACGCTATATGCTGACCCGATCAGACAGAATAGAACGAGCCGTCCGATCCGGCCATATACTGACCCGATCTGACAGAATAGAACGAGCCGTCCGATCCGGCCATATACTGACCCGATCTGACAGAATAGCACGTGCCGTCTGGTCAGGCTATATACTGACCCGATCTGACAGAATAGCACGTGCCGACTGATGAGACTATATGTTAACACGATCAGACAGACCAGAATGTGCCATCTGATCACGCTATATGCTGACCCGATCAGACAGAATAGAACGTGCCGTCTGATCAGATTATATGCTGACCCGATCAGACAGAATATAACGTGCCATCTGATCATGCTATATGCTGACCCGATCAGACAGAATAGAACGTGCCGTCTGATCACGCTATACACTGACCATGTCACACAGAATAGAACGTGCCGTCTGATCAGACTATATGCTGACCCAATCAGACAAAATAGAACGTGCCATCTGATCAGGCTATATGCTGACCCGATCAGACAGACTAGAATGTGCCGTCCGAGCAGACTATGTGCTGACGCGATCAGCCAGAATAGAACGTACCGTCTTATCAGGCTATATGCTGACCCGATCAGACAGACTAACATGTGCCGTCTGATCACGCTATATACTGACCCGATCTGACAGAATAGAACGTGCCGTCCGATAAGGATATATGCCTACCCGATCAGACAGAATAGAACGAGCCGTCTGATCCGGCCATATACTGACCCGATCTGACAGAATAGAACGTGCCGTCTGATGAGACTATATGCTAACCCGATCAGACATAATAGAACGTGCCGTCTGATCAGATTATATGCTGACCCGATCAGACATAATAGAACGTGCCGTCTGATCACGCTATATACTGACCCGATCAGACAGAATATAACGTGCCGTCTGAACATGCTATATGCTGACCCGATCAGACAGAATAGAACGTGCCGTCTGATAAGGCTATATGCTGACCAAATCAGACAGAATAGAATGTGCGTCTGATCAGGCTATTTGCTGACCCGATCAGACAGAATAGAACGTGTCGTCTGATCAGGCTATATGCTAAACCTATCAGACAGAATAGAACGTGCGTCTGATCAGGCTATATGCTGACCCGATCAGACAGAATAGACCGTGCCGTCTGATCAGGCTATATGCTGACCCGATCAGACATAATAGAACGTGCTGTCTGATCAGACTATATGCTGACACTAACAGAAATAATATAACGTGCCGTCTGATCAGGCTATATGCTGACTCGATCAGACAGAATAGAACGTGCGTCTGATCAGGCTATATGCTGACTCGATCAGACAGAGTAGAACGTGCCGTCTGATCAGGCTATATACTTACCCGATCAGACAGAATAGACCGTGCCGTCTGATCAGGCTATATACTTACCCGATCAGACAGAATAGAACGTGCCGTAAGATCAGGCTATATGCTGACCCGATCAGAGGGACTAGAGCGTGTCGTCTGATCAGGCTATATGCTGACCCGATCAGACAGAATAGAACGTGCCGTCTGATCACTCTATATGCCTACCTGATCAGACAGAATAGAAAGTGCCATCTGATCACGCTATATGCTGATTGATCATCACATAGTGGAGCCGAAGCACCTGTCCGAATAGCAAACAACATATATCTTGATCAGACGCGGCGTTACGCTGACCTGGATCTATGTTATTTGCACATACTTGCTGAAAGAGTTAATTTTCCACAATATATTTTAAACACTAGTGGTCGTTATCTTCTAAGAACTAGTGGTGTGTTTACTTCCGGGTACAGTCTAATGCCACACCCAAATATCAACATAATGCATTTAGGAATACAATGGCAATTTTCATTAAAACACAACAATGAGACAAATAAAAGGCACAACTGACCAGTTAATGGAGATGAAGGTCGGATTATGTCTGCCACCATTACCGGATGTATGCACATTTAAACTCATACCTTCTACAACTTATCCAGGGATCGCAGGTTCGATCCCCCGTCTGACCCTAATAAAATTAACAGTTTTTCAGATGGGACTTAAAACCGAGGTCTCGTGTCGATGCTTTACACCGTACACATAAAACAAACAGAAGATACTCTGGAATGGGTCTCTGTCTGTATCATTGCACTATCCTCCAACAATCTAAAATGAATAATTAATATCTTCAGTAGGCGTCGCTAATATCAGGGAAACACACATTATATAACTTAACATTCGCTTTGACCAATGTTAGAGGTGTTGGGGTGGATGTTGATGGTGGTAGAGTCGCCATTGTATACGTAGTATTCTAAAAATAATCCTATCAAATTATATTACTTATACATAATGTATCTAGCTCACATTCTCATGTACATTTCAATTTCAGTATGGTGTAACATTAACTATTGTTTTATTCGCCTTGGTTACTGGTAGTGTGCTATCGTTCATATTTAGAGGAGAGGTGAGTAGATCTTCACATTAATAATACTCTTATTTTCTATTTTAATTTAGTTTTAGTTTAAGAAATTGGAGTAAACACTATTGCAAAACATAAATCACATATAACATACAACGGCATACACAATACATAAATCACATATAACATACAACGGCATACACAATACATAAATCACATATAACATACAACGGCATACACAATACATAAATCACATATAACATACAACGGCATACACAATACATAAATCACATATAACATACAACGGCATACACAATACATAAATCACATATAACATACAACGGCATACACAATACATAAATCACATATAACATACAACGGCATACACAATACATAAATCACATATAACATACAACGGCATACACAATACATAAATCACATATAACATACAACGGCATACACAATACATAAATCACATAATGCAAATGATCAAGTAGGAAACTAATAGTAGCTTTTATGAAAACGGTTTCCTTTCAATGAACGTCTGTACCCCAGTTTTCCAGCATATATATTAATACTGAATTGTGTAATGATACAGTACATATATTAATACTGAATTGTGTATTGATACAGTACATATATTAATACTGAATTGTGTAATGATACAGTACAGCTATTAATACTGCATTGTGTAGTGATACAGTACATATATTAATCCCGAATTGTGTAGTGATACAGTACATATATTAATCCCGAATTGTGTAGTGATACAGTACATATATTAATCCCGAATTGTGTAGTGATACAGTACATATATTAATCCCGAATTGTGTAATGATACAGTACATATATTAATACTGAATTGTATAATGATACAGTACATATATTAATACTGGATTGTGCAATGATACAGTACATATATTAATACTGCATTGTATAATAATACAGTACATATATTAATACTGAATTATGTAATGATACAGTACATATATTAATACTGAATTGTGTAATGATACAGTACATATATTAATACTGAATTGTGTAATGATACAGTACATATATTAATACTGAATTGTATAATGATACAGTACATATATTAATACTGGATTGTGCAATGATACAGTACATATATTAATACTGCATTGTATAATAATACAGTACATATATTAATACTGAATTATGTAATGATACAGTACATATATTAATACTGAATTGTGTAATGATACAGTACATATATTAATACTGAATTGTGTAATGATACAGTACATATATTAATACTGAATTGTATAATGATACAGTACATATATTAATACTGGATTGTGCAATGATACAGTACATATATTAATACTGCATTGTATAATAATACAGTACATATATTAATACTGAATTATGTAATGATACAGTACATATATTAATACTGCATTGTATAATAATACAGTACATATATTAATACTGAATTATGTAATGATACAGTACATATATTAATACTGAATTGTATAATAATACAGTACATATATTAATACTGAATTATGTAATGATACAGTACATATATTAATACTGCATTGTATAATAATACAGTACATATATTAATACTGAATTATGTAATGACACAGTACATATATTAATACTGCATTGTATAATAATACAGTACATATATTAATACTGAATTATGTAATGATACAGTACATATATTAATACTGAATTATGTAATGATAATGCTATAGCTATTGTGATGTTATAGCTATAGTCTTTTGTAATTCTATCTAATGTATGACTGTATGAACGTATTGTATGTGATAAAAGATGTTCATTAAATGGACAACATCAGTTCGTGAATATCTTATTTTAAATAATTAGTTGGCTTATAGATGATTGGACGATAAATGTGTTTAACTATTTATGTAACTCATATTTAGGAACGTCATTGTTTACGTCAATGATACCCATGTAACTCCAATCCGTTTAGTTTGTGATAAATTACGTAAATGGCACTGAACAAAATCGGGACATATTTTCATGAGATTCGGTCGGCGATGATAACTGGATGTTGATCGAGTTACAGAAAACAATCACGTGTTTACAGCAAACTGATTTCATAGTATTACCATAGTATTGTTTTCCGTTTCAGTTATCAGGGAAAGTGAAGGTACATATTGTTGGTACATTGGAAAAAGGATATGGTATCGATTTACGAAAAAATAGCCAAAATCGTTTAATAACTGATGCATGGGATTCGCTACAAAGAAGTGTAAGTCAAATGCATGTTGTTTAAATGTTCAAATGTCTCTCTCTTCCAAAACAAAGCTAGTGTCTGCAAGAGCGGCATCATGAACCTGTGCATACCAAACTAACTGTAGTGTTTTATGTTTCGTTGTGTGGTACAAATCTTATAATATTGTAATTAAGTAGACATACAGTGAAGGGAGTGTGTTCCATCGTAATTGATTGACACTTGATGTACGATAATAGTCAATGATTCTTCGTTTTCTTCTTCATTTTGTTCAATGGCGTCCCTAATTTGAAGGTTTGTGAATGTACTCTGGAGTATATTTAGCAATGTTAGGTTAAATCGTGAAAGCACTTATCTGAATTAATGTCGTGATTTATATTAAAAGTTAATGTTTATTTCATGAAGGTTTTGTTTATTTTGGCATTTGCCAGAAATCAGCGTATTTCCTTTCAACATACAGTAGGCATACATTTCACAACACTGGGGATAACGAATGATTTCATGTGAGGAAGCTATTAAGCTGGCCTGCGGAAGGTCAGTTGTTCTATTATGGTGCCCGTCAGTGCCTGCATCTGCTCGGAAGGTCAGTTGTTCTATTCTGGTGCCCGGCAGTGCCTGCATCTGCTCGGAAGGTCAGTTGTTCTAGTCTGGTGCCCGGCAGTGCCTGCATCTGCTCGGAAGGTCAGTTTTTCTATTCTGGTGCCCGGCAGTGCCTGCATCTGCTCGGAAGGTCAGTTGTTCTATTATGGTGCCCGGCAGTGCCTGCATCTGCTCGGAAGGCCAGTTTTTCTATTCTGGTGCCCGGCAGTGCCTGCATCTGCTCGGAAGGTCAGTTGTTCTATTATGGTGCCCGTCAGTGCCTGCATCTGCTCGGAAGGCCGCTGGGGTCTTCCTCCACCAATACTAGCTGAAGAGTCGCCATATGACCGAAACTATTGGTGCACCTTTAAATCCCCACACCAACATAAAGCTCACTCCACATACCTTTAAAATGCACATACCTGTAAAATGCACATACCTGTATTGAATAGTTGAATTAAGTACCAATGTAACATGTATATTGTTTACTTATGTCTAGAAGATCGGTGGTTCTATCAGGTACATTAACTTCAGCATGGAGGGACACCCGGGGTCTTCCTCCACCAGTACTAGCTGGTGAGTCGCCATATGACATAAGCTGCTGGTGCGACTATAAACCCTCAAAAACAGAAACTGTTACTTATGTGTAAGCTGTAAATCTGATTTCAGTTAAAGTGTTGCGGAGCATATGGTGATGTGAATTCCTCGCACTCCTGGGCTTTCTACAGACAACATTCCGACTGGTACCTCCAAACTAACATGAGTATGTATCCCTAAACACCAATCAAAATACATTCCAACTAAATATTATATGCAGTTTATATATATATATATATATATACACACCATTATATTCAGCAATATCATGAGTTTATATATCTGCTCGGAAGGTCAGTTGTTCTATTATGGTGTATATATATCTTATATAATAATCAACAATATCATGAGTTTATATATATATATATATCTTATATAATAATCAACAATATCATGAGTTTATATATATATATATCTTATATAATAATCAACAATATCATGAGTTTATATATATATATATCTTATATAATAATCAACAATATCATGAGTTTATATATATATATCTTATATAATAATCAACAATATCATGAGTTTATATATATATATATATCTTATATAATAATCAACAATATCATGAGTTTATATATAACCATGCGTCCAACACAAACTCGTTGTAAACTGCTAAACATTGCCAGAACTTAAACCATACGTCCAACACGAACTTGTTGTTAACTGCTAAAGATTGCCAGAACTAAAACCATGCATTCAACATGAACTCGTTGTCAACTGCTAAACATTGCGGGAACTAAAACCATGCTTCCAACACGATCTCGTTGTTAACTGCTAAACATTGCCAGAACTAAAACCATGCTTCCAACACGAACTCGTTGTCAACTGCTATACATTGCCAGAACTAAAACCATGCGTCCAGCACGATCTCGTTGTCAACTGCTAAACATTGCCAGAACTAAAACCATGCATCCAACATGAACTCGTTGTTAACTGCTAAACATTGCGGGAACTAAAACCATGCGTCCAACATGAACTCGTTGTTAACTGCTAAACATTGCGGGAACTAAAACCATGCTTCCAACATGACCTCGTTGTCAACTGCTATATATTGCGAGAACTAAAACCATGCTTCCAACACGATCTCGTTGTCAACTGCTAAACATTGCCATAACTAAAACCATGCTTCCAACATGAACTCGTTGTCAACTGCTAAACATTGCGAGAACTAAAACCATGCCTCCAACACGAACTCGTTGTTAACTGCTTAACATTGCCAGAACTTAAACCATGCGTCCAACACGAACTTGTTGTTAACTGCTAAACATTGCGAGAACTAAAACCATGCGTCCAACACGAACTCGTTGTTAACTGCTAAACATTGCGAGAACTAAAACCATGCGTCCAACACGAACTCGTTGTTAACTGCTTAACATTGCCAGAACTTAAACCATGCGTCCAACACGAACTTGTTGTTAACTGCTAAACATTGCCAGAACTAAAACCATGCGTTCAACAGGAACTCGTTGTCAACTGCTAAACATTGCGGGAACTAAAACCATGCTTCCAACACGATCTCGTTGTTAACTGCTAAACATTGCCAGAACTAAAACCATGCTTCCAACACGAACTCGTTGTCAACTGCTATACATTGCCAGAACTAAAACCATGCGTCCAGCACCATCTCGTTGTCAACTGCTAAACATTGCCAGAACTAAAACCATGCGTCCAACATGAACTCATTGTTAACTGCTAAACATTGCGGGAACTAAAACCATGCTTCCAACATGACCTCGTTGTCAACTGCTATATATTGCGAGAACTAAAACCATGCTTCCAACACGATCTCGTTGTCAACTGCTAAACATTGCCATAACTAAAACCATGCTTCCAACATGAACTCGTTGTCAACTGCTAAACATTGCGAGAACTAAAACCATGCTTCCAACACGAACTCGTTGTCAACTGATAAACATTGCCAACACTAAAAACATGTGTCCAACACGAACTCGTTGTTAACTGCTAAACATTGCGAGAACTAAAACCATGCGTCCAACACGAACTCGTTGTCAACTGCTAAACATTGCCAGAACTAAAACCATGCGTCCAACACGAACTCATTGTTAACTGCTAAACATTGCCATAACTAAAACCATGCGTCCAACACGAACTCGTTGTTAACTGCTTAACATTGCCAGAACTAAAACCATGCGTCCAACACGAACTCATTGTTAACTGCTAAACATTGCCATAACTAAAACCATGCTTCCAACATGAACTCGTTGTTATCTTCTAAACATTGCGAGAACTAAAACCATGCGTCCAACACGAACTCATTGTTAACTGCTAAACATTGCCAGAACTAAAACCATGCGTCCAACACGATCTCGTTGTCAACTGCTAAACATTGACAGAACTAAAACCATGCGTCCAACACGAACTCATTGTTAACTGCTAAACATTGCCATAACTAAAACCATGCTTCCAACATGACCTCGTTGTTAACTGCTAAACATTGCCAGAACTAAAACCATGCGTCCAACACGAACTCATTGTTAACTGCTAAACATTGCCATAACTAAAACCATGCTTCCAACACGATCTCGTTGTCAACTGCTAAACATTGCCAGAACTAAAACCATGCTTCCAACAGGAACACGTTGTCAACTGCTTTTCATTGCCAGAACTAAAACCATGCGTCCAACAAGATCTCGTTGTCAACTGCTATACATTGCGAGAACTAAAACCATGCGTCGAACATGAACTCGTTGTCAACTGCTAAACATTGCCAGAACTAAAACCGTGCGTCCAACATGAACTCGTTGTCAACTGCTAAACCTTGCGGGAACTAAAACCATGCGTCCAACACGATCTCGTTGTTAGCTGATACAAATTGCGAAAACTAAAACCATACGTCCAACACGATCTCGTGTTCAACTGCTAAACATTGCTAGAACTAAAACCATGCTTCCAACATGAACTCTTTGTCAACTGCTAAACATTGCTAGAACTAAAACCATGCGTCCAACATGAACTCGTTGTCAACTGCTAAACATTGCTAGAACTAAAACCATGCTTCCAGCACGAACTCGTTGTCAACTTCTATACATTGCCAGAACTAAAACCATGCTTCCAACATGAACTCGTTGTCAACTGCTAAACATTGCGAGAACTAAAACCATGCTTCATACATGAACTCGTTGTCAACTGCTAAACATTGCGAGAACTAAAACCATGCGTCCAACATGAACTCGTTGTCAACTGCTAAACATTGCGAGAACTAAGACCATGCTTCCAACACGAACTCGTTGTCAACTGCTATGCATTGCGAGAACTAAAACCATGCTTCCAACATGAACTCGTTGTCAACTGCTAAACATTGCGAGAAGAATAACCATGCGTCCAACATGAACTCGTTGTTAACTGCTAAACATTGCGAGAACTAAAACCATGCTTCCAACACGAACTCGTTGTCAACTGCTAAACATTGCTAGAACTAAAACCATGCTTCCAACACAAACTCGTTGTCAACTGCTAAACATTGCGAGAACTAAAACCATGCTTCCAACATGAACTCGTTGTCAACTGCTAAACATTGCGAGAACTAAAACCATGCGTCCAACATGAACTCGTTGTCAACTGCTATACATTGCCAGAACTAAAGCTATGCATCCAACACGAACTCGTTGTCAACTGCTATACATTGCGAGAACTACAAACCATGCGTCCAACATGAACTCGTTGTCAACTGCTAAACATTGCCAGAACTAAACCATGCTTCCAACATGAACTCGTTGTCAACTGCTAAACATTGCCAGAACTAAACCATGCTTCCAACATGAACTCGTTGTCAACTGCTATTCATTGCCAGAACTAAAACCATGCCTCCAAGATGAACTCGTTGTCAACTGCTATTCATTGCCAGAACTAAAACCATGCTTCCAACATGAACTCGTTGTCAACTGCTATTCATTGCCAGAACTAAAACCATGCTTCCAACATGAACTCGTTGTCAACTGCTATTCATTGCCAGAACTAAAACCATGCTTCAAACATGAACTTGTTGTCAACTGCTAAACCTTGCCAGAACTAAAACCATGCTTTCAATATTTTTGCTATGAATATCACAGTTATTAGTAATAATGATTATTAATAATTCCAAGAACCGACATACAATGTAGCAAAATAAATGATTAAACTAAAACTAAAATAAGCCAACGTTAGTCTACTAGTATTGAGTAAATACCAATCTGTGGAGCTTTTATATCAACCAGTCACTGTTTGTTTTATTATCTAATAGCGTTTTACTAATAATTGTACACACAGTAGATGATTTAGCCGACCACTAACTCAACCGTTCTTCAGAATCAATCAATAATTAAATACCGGAAACTGTATTCGGCGTTCTATTAGAAGTTTGGAATAACCGGAAGTGATAAAATCATTCAAATGCAATTGCTTTAAGAGACATGGTATCTAATGACATACAACATGCAAATTTGACCATTCTGCTAACGAGAATCTTTAATAAACAACCTATTGATATACATGTACATGTAACGTGTCACTGACAAGCCAGCCCTGTTAAATATAACTATCGTCTCTGTTGTGATCCTACTGTGTTGGAACGCTCTATTTTCTTGACGTGTGTTTCAGTGCTACTTGGGGAGAGGCAGTCAAGCAGCTTCTTAGGGAAGCTTTTGCATTTTTTTCAATTATTCTTGTTCATTTTTAGTATTCACTTAAGCGTATCGCGTCATTTTCCCGTCATTTTCTTATTCAATCCAAACAATCCTGTACTTGAAAGACTTACTTATATTATTACTACATACATCGGAACAAATTGATAGCAAATTTGACCTATTGGAAAAGGCTGTTGCTAATGTTTTCAAATATTGTAGCCCAATCCATTTGCACTTTGAAAATGTAATGTATATGGATATTATCAAGATTGCTGTATGTTATTAATGTGACAGTAATGTTATTGTGATTTGTAAATTGTATTCATCATTATGGAAAATGTTGCAATAAAATATTATAAAAAAAATAGAAAATAAAGTGCTACTTGAAAGCTGCATATAGTTAAATATGTGCACACACATTCACAATGTCAAGTATAGTAATAAATCATTAGCAAGGATATCATCGGTATAATGTCAATATCAAACGAACATGCAATTGCTTATTTAGTCGCCATTTTCATAGCGTGCAGTAAATCACGTATCAACAACTGCCGATCTACAGGTAGCCGAGCGGTTTCGGTCGTTGTTTTCAAATAGTTTGCCTCTGACCGCGGTAGGTCGGTGGTTCTACCCGGATGTCCGTCCGTGGCTGCAATACTTGGTAGAGGGACATAAGGGGTATTTCTCCATCAACAATAGCTGGAGAGTCGCCGAGTCGCCTAAGCTGTTGGTTGACGTTAAACCACAAGCACACGTACGTGTTGAAACTTGCTTGTTTTAAATGCTCAATACTTAGTTCCGTCGTCTGCAAGTTGTACGGTGTTGTGTGGGCATTGCGAACACGTTATACCGTATTATATCCGACGTATCATCAACATCTCTGATATCGGCCGGTACCTATTTTCGACCTTTGTTTATTCACGCGAGTTTTGTTTACATCCGGAAGGCGAATGATGTCATTTCTATTTAAAACAGCTGCTTTGGTACTTATGGATCACATATTGCTTATCAAAGAGCAAACTGCGCCTAAAGCAGATATATTTTCACATTTTATTTGAAAGTATGCAAATGTTGATGTTTTCATTAATCCCATTTATGTGTTGCCTACAACTCCCTTAAACAGAGGTAAATATAAAGAAATATGCTTTTGTTTTTGTAAACTGAGAAATTGCATCGTCTGTTGAGGAAGGTCATGTGATAGTTATACGACAATGTCATAATGCGCATTTTACAGGTCAATTCAAATATAGTGTTCCTCTTACAGCATTTTTTCTTCAAAAATACTATTGTCCAAGATATTTACTATTATGCTAATTCAGTTTCATCCAATTTTTTTCCAACGTAATGCTATGAGATCAAAAACACTTATTATTGGATAATCTATACTTCATAGTATTAACCCACAAGGACTTACACAAGGAACGCATAAACATTCAATAAGTGGCGCTGGCATTGATGACATAGCAGATGATATTTTACTGTATGATTTGTCAAGTTTTAGCACGGTTATCATCTACATAGGGGGTAATGATGTAGCCAGGGGTATGTCTGGTCAAATGTTCAAGGAGAAATATATGACCCTGTTAGAAAGCTTAAAAATCAGCAATCCAAAAATGGCCATTGTAGTATGTACTCTTTGTCCTCGCGGATATGTAGATGTGTTTCAGTTCAATGACTGCATTGAAGAACTTGCTGCAGAAGCTTGTATAAATTGCATAGACATGTGCCAAGCTTTCCGTGATAAGGATGGCAATCCCATCAATTATTTCTTTAACTTTAAGGATAACATCCACCTATCCCGATCTGGTATAAAAAGACTATTAGGTACAATAAATAACTTCACCCAGGTTTGTGGTGACTTTATTAGATGTGTATTTGTACCACGAAGAACATCGCTTGAAAATGGAAACAACAACTATGGCGCCAGTGAAACGGACATATGGAAATCGACGTGGGCTAATCTAAATCAACATGGGGATACTCAT
The DNA here is from genome assembly GCA_014843695.1 of Archivesica marissinica. NCBI lineage: Eukaryota > Metazoa > Mollusca > Bivalvia > Venerida > Vesicomyidae > Archivesica > Archivesica marissinica. The sequence continues at coordinate 86,248,508 of CM026397.1, read as the reverse complement.
AGACATCTTCAGTGGAAATTCTCGGGAAGGTGTTTTAACTGTGACCGTCTTGGCCACAAGGCCATACATTGCTATAAGCAATAGAAATCAGGCCATGTTGCCAATGCTGACGTGTCTGGAAATGACTTTGATGTCACTACATCCAATAGATTTAATCTTTTGCAAACAATATGTTCACAATGTGAATTATCAAACTGTATTTGTAATGCTTTAGAAATTAGTTTAGCTAATCATCCTGACTCGACCAACAGCTTTAATGGTATTGTAATTGATACCACAGACATCGGTCTGCATAAAAATGGCATGAATATCGGTCATTTAAATGTTCAAGGTCTTAATAATTTAGACAAATTTGAAGAGGTAAAGCTACTTATGACCTCTGATAAAAATAAAGTTGATATTATGGGGCTGAGTGAAACAAAATTTAAAGATGATGTAAATACAAATGCTTATTTAATAAAAGGATTTTACCTCCATTTCGTAGAGACCAAAATGACAGAAATAGTGGTGGCGGAATTTTAGTTTATGTTAAAGATGGGTTAAATGTGAAACGCCGTTATGATTTAGAAACGCATGATATTGAGGTTGTTGTTCTTGAAATATATTGTAAATATTGTAAACCATTTTTTGTTTGCAATGTGTATAGGCATCCTCACTCTAAAATAGAGTGGAAAGACAGATTTGAATTGTTTATCGAAAATATGTTCTATGAAGATAAAGAAATAATTTTATTAGGTGATTTCAATAGAAACCTCACTGATTGTTATATAAATGATGAATGGGCAAATTTTTATATCCCACTAGGTCTTACATAGTTAGTAACGGAACCTACTAGGGTAACTAGATCATCTGCATCTTTGATTGATCACATATATACTAACATGGAAGAAAACATTGCCAATATGTATGTACCAAAGCTTTCTATCAGTGATCATTACCCAGTATTCTGTAATCGTAAAGTCAACTTTTCAAATAATAAAAGTATGCATGAAACAATATCATATAGATCATTTAAAAACTTCAATGAGGAGTCCTTTTGCGAAGAGTTACGTATTGCAGACTGGACCTTTGTTTATATATATGATGATCCAAATGAAATATTAAATATGTGGTGTAAACTATTTTTAGAAATTGTACATAAGCATATTCCAATAAAAACTCAGCAAGTGAAACGGAAATATCAACCAGACTGGATAACAACAGAAATCTTAGATACTATGAAAGAACGCGATAAAATGAAGCAAGATAAATCAGAGCAAGGTGTTAATCAATATAAACTACTTAGAAACAAAGTGTCGGCAATGATTAATACAGCAAGGAAAGAGTCATTTGAAAGAAAAATAGAGTCTGGTAAAGATAACCCACGTACTGTCTGGAAGATTTTTAAAGAGTTTGGTTCAGGAAAATCAACACAATCTGTAACCAATATTAACTCAATATACCATCAAGGATCTGATTACTCTCAAAATGTTGAAATGGCAAATATATTTAATGAATTCTTTGTCAATGTTGCATCTAATATCAAAGATCCAGTCCCTGATCACTTAAACTTTGACTATATAAAAGATTTTATTAATGAACATGTACCTGTTGATGTAGTGTTTGAAATACCAGAAGTTACACAGAGTAATATCAGAAAACAATTACTCGAACTTAATGTTTCTAAAGCTACTGGAATCGATAATATTGGGCCAAAGCTGTTAAAACTTTCAGCTGATATCATTGTACAACATTTAACTGTTATAATAAATAAGAGTTTGAAAACATCAACTTTCCCTGACGCTTGGAAATTTGCAAAAGTCAAACCATTATTCAAAAGTGGAAAAACCAATGACGTCAATAACTATAGACCTATTTCAATTTTACCATCTTTGTCGAAACTTTTTGAAAGACACGTGCATAAATCGCTGCAGACTTTTTTGGATCACTTCAATTTACTTCACAAAACACAAAGTGGTTTCAGAACTGGCCACTCAACTGAATCAGCTTTACTTTATATGATATATAAATGGATTCGAGCAATGAATGAGGGAAAATTGATTGGAATTGTAATGGTCGATTTTCGAAAAGCTTTTGATCTTGTCGATCATACTGTTTTGTTAAAGAAATTATCATTATACAAATGTAGCAACAATACTTTGAAGCTTTTTAAATCATATCTTTGTGATAGAAAGCAAACTGTTTCTATAAATGACGTTTTATCTGAAAATAGAACTGTTAATTGTGGAGTCCCGCAGGGCTCAATATTAGGACCTCTTTTATTCTTACTTTTTATCAATGACTTACCACTAATGTTTTCAAATAAAATCACCGGTAGCGATTTATATGCAGATGATACTACATTATATGATATCCCTAATAAGAAAGAAGTGTTAGAAACAAGATTACAACAAGCTTTGGAAGACTTGAAATACTGGTGTTTCCAAAATGGAATGAAGATTAATACAGACAAAACGAAAGTTCTATTTATGATGACAGCCCAGCGAAAATGTGATTTCCCTAACCCTACACTCTCTCTTAAATATGAAAATATATTATTGAAAACCAGCAAATCAGAGAAATTGCTTGGAGTACACATTCAGGATTCATTAAAATGGGACTCACATATCAAATATATTGTGAAAAAGATTTCAACTAACATTTGGCTATTAGGTAAAATACGGTATATTGTGAATCTGAACTACAGAATACTTTATTACAAGGCATATATCCAACCACATTTTGATTAATGTTGTATCATATGGGGAAACACCACACAACAAAATATCAACACATTATTAAGATTGCAGAGACGAGCTTGTAAATTCATTCTGGGCCAAGATTATATTTCTTTGCGTGAATCAATGTCTGAAATTAATATAATGACTTTTGACCAACGGATTATTTTTCAAAAAGCAGTAACAATGTACAAAATTATGAACAATTTTGTACCGAATTATTTGAATGAACATTTTCAATTAAGACATTGCAATTCAGTTACTTCAGATATGACATTGAGAAATGTTTCAAATATGGATCTCTATATTCCAAGACCTAGATGTGAAATGTATAAGAAATCATTAGAATACTCTGGTCCAAAGATATGGAATTGTCTACCATTTGAAATTAAGACATCCAGATCTTTAAATATACTCAAGACAAAATGTAAAGTATGGATACAACGTTTTAATTGGTAGACACTAGACAGTTATATATATATAATGATTGTAAATCAATATGCTTATGTCGTTTTGTATCAAAGTACCTGATTTACTTAGGCTGTTGTTTAAGTTACATTGTACAACAGTATGCATGTATATTGTACGGCATAACTATGTTATAATTATTGTGTATGTACATTTATTCTATAGTGTTAACAAATTGAAGAGGGCCCTAAGGAGGATTAGTTCAAAACTAATTAGGTCACCCTCTATAAATAAAGAAATCTATCTATCTAAATCCAGCCTGGCGCCTCTTCACCAGGTGCACTGACAAATGCATATCATGATGTTAGAGACATGGGTTTGCCAGCAAGACAGTATGGTGTGCCACTCTTCACATTAAGTGACATTTCTCTCTATGTCACAACTTACCTCATATTAAATAGTAATCATAATTTGTTGGGTGGTAAATTCCTCCCTTTCGAGTAACAATTATTACTATGCCCAATGTTAATTAACTTTTTGGAACTTAACTGTAATCAACATATACTGAGTCAAAAAAGAAACGATACCTGGTGTTTAGGTGTCTATAATTTCAACATTTATTAAGAAAATTCTTTGAAAATTCATAAGATGATAGTCCAACATGTTTGAAAGAGGAGCACACAAAGCATAATGAGCCTCCGAAACTGTCTGCTGCGTGATGACGTAATTCGTCGGACAGAGGTCTAATGGAGTTTTCACACAGGCGTCAATACCGAGTATGGGCACCATTTGCGTCTCTCACTGCAATGCACCGCCGTCGCATCGAACGGAAGAGTGTCTGAATCTCTTGCTGGTCAATATTGGTCCACTCCTGACGCAAAACATCCCTCAGTTGGTTTAACGTTACCGGCTGACGTCGTCTGACGCGGCGGTCTAACGTATCCCACAAATGATCTATGGGTGACAAGTCTGGTGACAAAGCAGGCCACAGCAGGGTTTCAATATTGTTCTGCTCCAATAATGTGGTGGAAATCCGAGCAGTATGACACCTGGCGTTGTCCTGTTGGAACAGTGTGACGTTTCTGTTGGCGTTAAATAACGGCACAACAACTGGCGCAAGGATCTCATCACAGTACCGCTTGGCGTTTAGGTTCCCGTCCACCACTAACAGTTCAGTGCGACTGCCGAAGGTGATACCGCCCCACGCCATAACGCTTCCGCCCCCGAACAGATCGACCTGACGTACACATGCGTCGGCGTAACGTTCACCGCGTCTGCGATATACCCGCTCTCTGCCATCCGCTCGACGCAAACAGAACCGCGATTCATCGCTAAACATCACCGAATTCCACTGTAACCGAGTCCAGCGAGCACGTTCCGTCGTCCATTCCCGCCGTACGTCACGGTGACATCGTGTCAGGATGGGTCCAACGTATGGCCGATAGGCACGAATGCCACGTTCACCGAGCAGGTTCCTGACTGTTTGTGCACTGATGCGATTGTTGGTCATCCCAGGAGTAACGGCAGATGTGTGCGTAGCAGGTAGGAACCGGTCACGTCGTCACACGTGGTCGACCAGATATTGGACGCTCGTCCACCGATCCATGTGTTCGATAACGTCGAAGTAGACGTGTTATCGTGATCCGCTTAACCCCGAGTCGATTTGCGACGTCACGCTGACGTAAACCGCCGTCAATCATGCCAATGGCACGCATTCTCTGATTGCGGTTTAGCCTAGGCATTTTGTTAGAGGTAACAATGGGTATGTAAGGTGTTTTTCCTCGATGATAATGCAATACCAGTACAATAAACCGGTTTTCCGATTTGTACATGTGTAGGAAGTTGTCTTTATTGAGGAGCACGTGCAAATCGGAAAATCGGCGTTCCAGGATTATCGGGTGTTTATTTACCTGTGTTTATGGTTGGCTGACGTTGCAATAAGATACCCGGTACTGATACGTAATAATATATTAAACCTTTCTATTTGGTTTTATCCGTTTTACGTCATTTTTAGTTTGGTATCGTTTCTTTTTTGACTCAGTATATATGTTACATGAATTTTCAAGGTCGGCCGATAATAGGTACATTTTCGGCGCAAAATGTACTACATTGTTCTTATTGCAAGTATAGAATGTACTACATTGTTCTTATTGCAAGTATAAAATGTACTACATTGTTCTTATTGCAAGTATAGAATGTACTACATTGTTCTTATTGCAAGTATAGAATGTACTACATTGTTCTTATTGCAAGTATAGAATGTACTACATTGTTCTTATTGCAAGTATAAAATGTACTACATTGTTCTTATTGCAAGTATAGAATGTACTACATTGTTCTTATTGTATGTGTCAGTCACGTGACAACTGGCTTGCAAGTTTCAGAGACATTAGTATTTATAAACATTTTTTATTTTACAACGATTGGAAAGCGAGTTTTAATCACTCTCGTTGGCGCGGGTAAAGTGTATATGTGGTAATACGTGTGTGGGAACATCCGGAGAAAATACATATGCGCGATCTCTTCTCACCAATGCAACCCGGGTTCGATCCTCGGACCGGGAAGTATGTGAGATGGTACGGTTGTCGCCAGATCGGACAGGTGGAATTTCTCCGTGTACTCTGTTTTCCTCTCCTGTTAGAACTTGCTTGAAAATAAATAAAGTTTAATCTTAAATAGGAAACATATTGAATCATGTACAAGAATATGAAATATTACATATTGTGTGATATATTGGTTGAGTATATGTACTATTAGGGATAAATACACCAAACCACACATTGTAATAATAGGGGTAACTACACACACTCATCACTTATGGTCACGGGTTCGAGCCCCGCTCAGGCCGTGTCTCTTTATATGAAGTTGGCAGTTTCTTACGGAGGTTGGTGCACCAAGTACTGGTTAATCGATGGAGCCTGTCCTGGAAAGGTGTTGTTAGGTAAACTGTCCGCTTTCGATACAGCCCAAAATGGTGTTGATGAAGACGTAAATCCTGAACAAACTACATATATTCACACAATCTGTATGTTTATCCACAGGAGCCCCGTATGTGCCAGATTCTTGCTGCTCAGGGAATAAACAAATATGTACCGGTATGGAACAAATAAACGGACCCCCGTCGAAGGGCCCCCCAGTGTATACGTCATACCAAAGAAATGAACATTTGTATACAGAAGGCTGTTATGAAAAAGTGATGGTCCATCTAGACAGAAACGCTTTGATTTTGGGAGGAGTGGCCGCCTGTGTTCCGTTACTACTGGTTAGTATTACACTGATTATGAAACTAGATACGTTTGGTTTAAAGCGACATTACATCGCAAAAAGCAAATAAAATGCATGTTTTAACGTATAAAATTCGTTGCTACTACAAATTCTTCCGAATACATTTGAACACTAACATTGAATCAATAAACAGTGTTTTTGTGATCTACAAACATTCAAAATTGAAAGTAGGAGTTCATATAACGATCATTCATGCTCCTGCATTGACGTTGGTTTGTCATCGGAGTCGATACTAAACGCAAGATAATGTCGTTTAAAAATAATTGAACAAAGACTAGTCTACACATAAATGCATAGGGACACATATGAAATATAACGGTACATCTGTACCATAAATCGAGTTATTCAGGGTACACGAGTTGTCGACCATATTTACATTATGTTGTTATGTCAACAAACCGCGTATACGACGTTTGCTTATTAGTTGAAATACTCAGTATTTTAGGCAAATATTTGGAAACAATATTATGCCATATAATAGGAAATACATTCTGTAGAAATTGCGTTTTCACTATTGTAGTGTCGCTTTAAGCACATTTTATTGCAGATAATGGACATTAATCAAGTTTACACAAACATATAATTGTATGGTGGGGAACGAAAGACAATGTCTTGTTAAAAGTTCTTCTTAGAACATACAATTATTTAGATTTATTTGCTGGATGTTACGAATGTTCCACTTCGTCCTTCTGTTTGTAGTGTTGCGCCACAAAGTTTAAATTAGACTAAACTTGCGCATGTTCACCATTTCTTTGCATTCCTCTATGCTTTTATATAAAGCTATGCCGTTTCAACATGCGATCCCCCGTCTAAGCCTAAATTAAGTAACCGTCTTTCAGATGGGGCTTCATACCGAAGTATTATGTCGATGCTGTACACCGTGCACGTAAAAGAACCAGAGGAGACTCTGGAATGGGTCGCCGTCTGTATCATTGCACTATCCTCCAACAATCTAAAATGACTCTCTTCAGGAGGCGTCGCTCATATGGGCAACCGATAGAGACGATAAATAAACGTAAAAACACACATATCAAATACATGTAGTATAACAAGTTCAAAACGGTTGTCATAGGAACAATGTTTCCAAGCTCATCACTTTGTTAGAAAATAATAATTACATGACATTTGGTCAAATCAGGATATAAACTTGTGTTGTGGACTGTACATAAGGATGATGATGTGAACAATACGAATTTCTTATCTTGTATATGTGCATTTCTTACAGTGATAGTTAAAATACTGACGTCAATAAACGACCAAAATTACATATTATAGGATGTCATTAATGTGAGCACGACGTTTCAAACGTTCTTTCAGAAACAGCTGTCTATGTGCGTCACTAAACAAGTCACAACTTTCTCAATTGGTAACATATTGAGTTGAAATGTTCAGGAGTTGGTTTATTGGGACATTGTGGTATAGACATGATATATCGACTTTATATTTGGTGATCATGTCCGAGTGCCCATTTTCGTTTGTCGCCGGCCATATTAACTGTTTCTGATTTAGAAAACACACATACTGGTTATTAAGTGTACATTGTCATGTCGGCTGGGAATGGGTCTCTTCTTAGGTAATGTTTACTATCGACGAATGGCATTAGGTGGTGTGTCTGTTTTTCACCATTATCGGTCTAGAGTAGGGTCGATTTTTCTCTATTCTAAATTAGGGGTATGATTTTCAACACCTTAGTCTAAATTAGGGTATGATTTTCAACACCTTAGTCTAAATTAGGGGTATGATATTCAACACCTTAGTCTAAATTAGGGTATGATTTTCAACACATTAGTCTAAATTAGGGGTATGATTTTCAACATATCATTCTAAAGTTACTCAGCGTAGACATCTGATAAATCATTCTGGCGTAGAGGGAATTATGTTCTGTAACTGATGTCGGGACGAAGGTCCACCATTATTGTGTTATGTTATGTATTCTAAATACATTGCCATTTTGAAAATAGCAGTAATATTAAGGTGAACATGTATGATTAATTTTTTAAAAAACTGTCCTAATATGTGATGTGTCCGAGCTATCTTTGCTAAATCTATCTGAAGAATTGTCACGATTTTATCAAATATGTCTTATGTATGGTCACGAACTTGCCAACTCTGTCTTAAGTAGGTTCATCTGTCTAAAGTACGGTCATCTGTCTAAAGTACAGGTCGTCTAAAGTACGGTCATCTGTCGTACGGTCATCTGTCTAAAGTACGGTCATCTGTTTAAAGTATGGTCATCTGTCTAAAGTATGGTCATCTGTCTAACGTAGGTTCATCTGTTTAAAGTATGGTCATCTGTCTAAAGTATGGTCATCTGTCTAAAGTACGGTCATCTGTCTAAAGTACGGTCATCTGTCTAAAGTACGGTCATATGTCTAAAGTACGGTCATCTGTCTAAAGTATGGTCATCTGTCTAAAGTACGGTCATCTGTCTAAAGTACGGTCATCTGTCTAAAGTACGGTCATATGTCTAAAGTACGTTCATATGTCTAAAGTATGGTCATCTGTCTAAAGTACGGTCATATGTCTAAAGTACGGTCATCTGTCTAAAGTATGGTCATCTGTCTAAAGTAGGGTCATCTGTCTTAAGTAAGTTCATCAGTCTTAAGTAGGTTCATCTGTCTTAAGTAGGTTCATATGTCTAATGTAGGTTCATCTGTCTAAAGAATGGTCATCTGTCTAAAGTAGGGTAATCTGTCTTAAGTAGGTTCATCTGTCTAAAGTACGGGCATCTGTCTAAAGTATGGTCATCTGTCTAAAGTAGGGTCATCTGTCTTAAGTAGGTTCATCTGTCTAAAGTAGGTTCATCTGTCTTAAATAAGTTCATCTGTCTTAAATAAGTTCATCTGTCTTAAGTAGGTTCTTCTGTCTTAAGTAGGTTAATCTGTCTAATGTAGGTTCATCTGTCTAAAGTACGTTCATCTGTCTAAAGTATGGTCATCTGTCTGAAGTACAGTCATCTGTCTGAAGTACGGTCATCTGTCTGAAGTACGGTCATCTGTCTGAAGTATGGTCATCTGTCTGAAGTACGGTCATATGTCTGAAGTATGGTCATCTGTCTGAAGTACGGTCATATGTCTGAAGTATGGTCATCTGTCTGAAGTACGGTCATCTGTCTGAAGTATGGTCATCTGTCTGAAGTACGGTCACATGTCTGAAGTAGGGTCATCTGTCTGAAGTACGGTCATATGTCTGAAGTATGGTCATCTGTCTGAAGTATGGTCATCTGTCTGAAGTAGTGTCAGCATTTTGCCAGATATGTTTAAAGATGATAAACATTTTGTAAAGGACCTTGTCGTCTTTAGAAAGGGTTGCCGGACCAGATCGAGTAGAGATCCATCACATTTATTTTAAATAGTTAGTGAAAGCATGTACAGTTTGTGCCACTCCTGTTACACACTGAAACCTCTTTATTCCATATTAGTGGAAACAAATAAATTATGTATAACGTTATGCTGTGACTGTTGGCATATCAGATTGCGCAATGTTACATGACCTTGCATATTGTCTCTGTGTTATTGGCAAACTACATCGGGCATATATAATGTAGATATAATGTTTTATTTACAGATGATTGGTATAATTATAGTGTTTTGTATGTGCGCACGTGTGCATAAAGATGAACTAGACGACGAAGATGATGTATAGCAGTTGTGCGACCAAATTAAAACAACTTCCGTCCCTCTGTGATAAAATATTAGACTACACGCAAGAACATCAGTGAACTACATTGTATACAAAGCTCTCTATATCAGTGTTAGAAGACACACACACTGACGTCACAAGTCAACGTGTCACATAACCCATTGTGCCACCGGTAATATGATAGCTAAATGACGTCATTAAAACTTTAAACACTATGTACATACACAGTGACGTCATACAGGCTGGTCAGATAAACTGCAGCATAGAACAGATGGTGCTGCCCGGCTTAATCACAACATAGTGACATCATCAAGACAGTGCTGGAGTAGTTACGAGGCAGTGATGACGTAGTTAGCCTACGAGGTAGTGACGACGTAGTTACGAGGTAGTGATGACAAAGGGCCTTGAACAACAAATATATGATGCAACACACTATTGCTCACTTATCAAATAATAAATGTCTGTTGTTCCGTTGGTGTATTAGCGTAATAACAACCGGAACTACTTTATTGTGTAGTGTGTCCCCATATTTCAGGGACGTAAAGCAATCATTCATGGACTCATTTTGTGTTTTGTTTTAGCTCAAAGCGCTATGTTTGGTTCATGGATTCATTAGGTTACAAAGCATTAAATCAGCTAACACTATATATAAACGCTGTGATTGGTTGAGCATTCCTATATAATCGAAATATGTGTTGTTGAAATCACATAACTCATATTGGACGTCACTATGGATGTCTGTTTGTCTGAACAAATAGATTGGATTTCATGAAACCTTCACTAAATATGCTGTTGAATGAAGTTATGTGAAATGTGAAGTATGAATGACACATGTGACATGAACAATAAATTAGTACGAATGAGACATGTGACATGAACAATAAATCAGTATGAATGAGACATGTGACATGAACAATAAATCAGTATGAATGAGACATGTGACATGAACAATAAATCAGTATGAATGAGACATGTGACATGAACAATAAATCAGTATGAATGTACATATAATATTGGATATCCATATTGGATATCCATAAATTATGGATATCCAATAATTGAAGTATGGATATCCAAAAATGGAATTATGGATATCCATAAATACTAAATAAATAACAAAACGGCGCCCCATATATGTATGCTTGTTTAGACCTTTGTTTAGTGTTGCTGGAAGATTTCTACTAGTGGTGTAGCTAGTAATGTAGTTAGTGATGTTATGGGTATTTCGATTCTGACAAACCGCGTCGCCTTACAGATTTACGTATCCCATCAAACTACAGCTTTATAACGGTATTCAAGTTTCTCATAAAACACCCAACGCAATGCATTCTACTTCAAAACCTAAAATCATTTTGTCGTAAAATTTGAAAGGCTTAAGCGACGCATTTGAAGCACTATTGTGTTCGGTGACACATGCAATGATCCTACCCACTATTAATGTATTGTACACTTTAAACACGATATATGGTGTTCAACTTGAAGATTAAAAAATTCATTGAAATATTTCAATGTTTGATAAAAAAAAGATACGGTTTTGAAATGAGTTTCATGATTGAGGCGATATGGTTACGGGTACGTATTGCTATGTAAACGTGTTGCTACATGTACGTGTTGCTACATGTACGTATTGCTACAAGTACGTGTTGCTACATGTACGTATTGCTACATGTACGTGTTGCTACATGTACGTATTGCTACATGTACGTAATGCTACAAGTACGTGTTGCTACATGTACGTATTGCTACAAGTACGTGTTGTAACATGTACGTATTGCTACATGTACGTGTTGCTACATGAACGTATTGCTACATGTACGTATTGCTACATGTACGTATTGCTACATGTACGTGTTGCTACATGTACGTATTGCTACATGTACGTAAATGCTACATGTACGTATTGCTACATGTACGTGTTGCTACATGTACGTATTGCTTGCTACATGTACGTATTGCTACATGTACGTGTTGCTACATGTACGTATTGCTACATGTACGTGTTGCTACATGTACGTATTGCTACATGTACGTATTGCTACATGTACGTATTGCTACATGTACGTATTGCTACATGTACGTGTTGCTACATGTACGTATTGCTACATGTACGTATTGCTACATGTACGTATTGCTACATGTACGTATTGCTACATGTACGTATTGCTACATGTACGTGTTGCTACATGTACGTGTTGCTACATGTACGTATTGCTACATGTACGTGTTGCTACATGTACGTGTTGCTACATGTACGTGTTGCTACATGTACATATTGCTACATGTACGTGTTGCTACATGTACGTATTGCTACATGTACGTATTGCTACATGTACGTATTGCTACATGTACGTATTGCTACATGTACGTGTTGCTACATGTACGTATTGCTACATGTACGTATTGCTACATGTACGTATTTCTACATGTACGTATTGCAACATGTACGTATTTCTATATGTACGTATTGCTACATGTATGTGTATTGCTACATGTACGTATTGCTACATGTACGTATTGCTACATGTACGTATTGCTACATGTACGTGTTGCAACATGTACGTATTGCTACATGTACGTATTGCTACATGTACGTATTGCTACATGTACGTATTTCTACATGTACGTATTGCAACATGTACGTATTGCTACATGTACGTATTGCTACATGTATGTGTATTGCTACATGTACGTGTATTGCTACATGTACGTATTGCTACATGTACGTATTGCTACATGTATGTATTGCTACATGTACGTATTGCTACATGTACGTATTGCTACATGTATGTGTATTGCTACATGTATGTGTATTGCTACATGTACGTATTTCTACATGTACGTATTGCTACATGTACGTATTGCTACATGTACGTATTGCTACATGTACGTATTGCTACATGTACGTATTGCTACATGTACGTATTGCTACATGTAAGTATTTCTACATGTACGTAATACCACATGTACGTATTGCTACATGTACGTATTGCTACATGTACGTATTGCTACATGTACGTATTGCTACATGTACGTATTGCTACATGTACGTATTGCTACATGTACGTATTTCTACATGTACGTATTGCTACATGTATGTGTATTGCTACATGTATGTGTTTTGCTACATGTACGTATTGCTACATGTACGTATTGCTACATGTATGTGTATTGCTACATGTATGTGTATTGCTACATGTACGTATTGCTACATGTACGTATTGCAACATGTACGTATTGCTACATGTACGTATTGCTACATGTACGTATTGCTACATGTACGTATTGCTACATGTACGTAATGCTACATGTACGTATTGCTACATATACCTATTGCTACATGTACGTATTGCTACATGTACGTGTATTGCTACATGTACGTATTGCTACATGTACGTATTGCTACATATACGTATTGCTACATGTACGTATTGCTACATGTACGTATTGCTACATGTACGTATTGCTACATGTATGTGTATTGCTACATGTACGTATTGCTACATATACGTATTGCTACATGTACGTATTGCAACATGTACGTATTGCTACATGTACGTATTGCTACATGTACGTATTGCTACATGTACGTATTGCTACATGTACGTAATGCTACATGTACGTATTGCTACATATACCTATTGCTACATGTACGTATTGCTACATGTACGTGTATTGCTACATGTACGTATTGCTACATGTACGTATTGCTACATATACGTATTGCTACATGTACGTATTGCTACATGTACGTATTGCTACATGTACGTATTGCTACATGTACGTATTGCTACATGTATGTGTATTGCTACATGTACGTATTGCTACATATACGTATTGCTACATGTACGTATTGCTACATGTACGTATTGCTACATGTACGTATTGCTACATGTACGTATTGCTACATGTACGTGTTGCTACATGTACGTATTGCTACATGTACGTATTGCTACATGTACGTATTGCTACATGTACGTATTTCTACATGTACGTATTGCTACATGTACGTATTGCTACATGTACGTATTGCTACATGTACGTATTGCTACATGTACGTATTGCTACATGTACGTATTTCTACATGTACGTGTTGCTACATGTACGTGTTGCTACATGTACGTATTTCTACATGTACGTGTTGCTACATGTACGTATTGCTACATGTACGTGTTGCTACATGTACGTATTGCTACATGTACGTATTGCTACATGTACGTATTGCTACATGTACGTATTTCTACATGTACGTATTGCTACATGTACGTATTGCTACATGTACGTATTGCTACATGTACGTATTGCTACATGTACGTATTTCTACATGTACGTGTTGCTACATGTACGTGTTGCTACATGTACGTATTTCTACATGTACGTGTTGCTACATGTACGTATTGCTACATGTACGTATTGCTACATGTACGTATTGCTACATGTATGTGTATTGCTACATGTACGTATTGCTACATGTACGTAAATGCTACATGTACGTATTGCTACATGTACGTATTGCTACATGTATGTGTATTGCTACATGTACGTATTGCTACATGTACGTACATGCTACATGTACGTATTGCTACATGTACGTAAATGCTACTTGTATATAATGTCATAACCACGGTAAACACCAGTTAATAAATTAGCCAAATAAATAGGAAGATACTTCAGTAAAACAGCAATAGAAAACTGAAATTACTTGAACAAATATTAGATCACACGTGTCATCTGATATCATTGTGTGGCATTTTAATATCCGGGAGAAACCTCAAGGAACGGTAATGAGCTATGTACAAACAATAGAAAACCTGTGTATTTCTTCCACGAGACAGCAAATGCACGACCCTCGGGAATCCTTTAACACACAGCAGATACCATTTATACGTTTGAGACGATAATATATTTTGGCATCGTGTTTTCCTTAGAGTAATTATTCGAGATTGAAGAAGAAGAATGCAAAACTAACTATTTATGTCTGGGTTTCTACTATCTTCCCCCTGTCATGACAAACGATAGGAGATTAAGTTGTTCAGCTATTTTAAGAATATTGTTTTAAGGCTTTCCGTGCGATATAGGCTTGTAGAGAGATCTAAATACAATCAATTAATGGTGATATTTGAAGCAAGAGGGTAATATGTTTTAATAACATAGGTTTCAACTACTATTTATACGTTTTAAAGCAACACTATATCGGAGAAAAAGGCTTATTTCTATAGAAAAAAGTTCCTATTATGCGTATATTTCCCCATTAAATATTTGTAACAGAATGTGAGTATTCCAACTAATAAACAAGAGTTAAATAGTCAACTCGCAATAGTTGAATTCTTCTCGCAATTTTTATAAAATATAATTTTATTTTTCAATTAGAGCGACTGTCGGAATAGAACGAATTGAGTGCGGGCCGTTTCATCACGCTTCGTCTCGACGTTCACTTTTTATTGTTTCTGGAGATGGGCAAATTGTCTTTTACGGACAGAATTGCCCAACCGCTTGTTAGTGTTGCCTCCTCTCACCACTGTTACTGACATTGGTTATTTTGAATATTTCGTCTTGGAATATCTACTGCTAGAAAAATTACGCAGACTGGATTTTATTATTGACTTCAAAGAAAAACGAAAAACCAGTCAAACAGTTGTGTTCTATGTCATAGTTGTATGTGTGTTTACAATCAGAAAACGAAATTAGACAAACAGGAACGTAAATTGTACATTTCACAGGTTTTAAATTTAACTCGCAAAATGTTACTAGTGCCAGAAAGTTCAACGCGCATTTTTGTATTTCTACTCGTAAAATGCGAGTGCTAAATTCGAGCCCTGACGAATTGATCAACGACGTACAACCTACAAAGCTCATTGATACTGAGCAGTCAACTTGATCAACGACGTACAACCTACAAAGCTCATTGATACTGAGCAGTCAACTTGATCAACGACGTACAACCTACAACGCTCATTCACACTGAACCGTACAAAGGTCTTTCACGCTGAGGAGGCTAGCAGATCACATGATGTACAACCCACAAATGCCATTCACGCTGAGCAGTCTAGCAGATCACATGACGTACAACCCACAAAGGCCATTCACGCTGAGCAGTCTAGCAGATCACATAACGTACAGCCCACAAAGGCCATTCACGCTGAGCGGATTAGCAGATCACATGACGTACAACCCACAAAGGCCATTCACGCTGAGCAGTCTAGCAGATCACATGACGTACAACCCACAAAGGCCATTCACGCTGAGCAGTCTAGCAGATCACATGACGTACAGTCCACAAAGGCCATTCACGCTGAGCGGATTAGCAGATCACATGACGTACAACCCACAAAGGCCATTCACGCTGAGCAGTCTAGCAGATCACATGACGTACAGTCCACAAAGGCCATTCACACTGAGCAGTCTAGCAGATCATATGACGTACACGCTCATTGACACTGAGCAATCTCATAGATCGACCACGTACTATATGCCAAGCTACTTTACACGGATACTTTTTTTTAATCCACCACGTCCAACACGCAAAACTACTTCACATGATTGATGTTGTCGTGTCCTGCATGGCTTTGTAATTTCCAGTTTTCGGGACACTCTAGGAGCAATAAATACCATGCCGTCGTATTATGGGTTTTTTTGTGTTAGTTTTGTGTATTTTCAAATAGGGCTACTGTTTATACTGCCAAAGATGTACAGACGTATGAATTGACTTTGCCAATAAATCAGTATATATCGAATTGCTACAATGCAAGAGTATCCGAACAACTGATATGTATATGTATGTATATAAAAGTATGTATTTTGTTTATGATCAATATGATTATCCTTGCCATCCGTGCATCCGTGAAGCTATCTGGGAAGAGATATATAGGATCTTACATGAGTTGTGATTTCATACCATATTCTATGAAACGAGTTTTTGGAATTTTGCTATTAAGCGAGCCTTTTGGCGAGTTTAATAACAAAATTCCAAACCTCGTCATAAAATAATGGTATGAAATCACCGCGAGTGTAAAATTCTTTTTATCACATTACCATATTGGATTTTAATACTATTTTTTCACAAAATGACGCCTGCTATTTTCATTTAGCCGCAAACTGTCGGCGCAAATTGTCATGACGTCATTAACTATTCATGATGTCACTATGTAAATCAGACTTTTTTAAACATAGTTTGTCTTACCACGTACCAACTACCACGTACCAACTACCACGTACCAACTAACGTTATGTACCAATTAAATAGAAACATAATTTAAACTTTAATTTACAAATTATAAGGATTATTCTCACAACCAATCGGAATCCTTCCATGTGGTATTACACGTGTGTACATATAAGAAATTATCATATGACTATTACACAGGATACAAGTAAAGTTATGTGATAAAACACGTTACGCCACCACATGGACGGTATTTCATTCTGGTAAAGGGGCCTGCGTGGCCGAATGATTTAAGGTCGTTGACTTCAAATCACTCGCCTCTCACCGCTGTAGGTTCGAACCACACTGGGGTGTCGAATTATTCCATGTGAGGAAGCTATCCAGCTGGCTTGCGTTAGTTTGGTGGTTCTATTCGGGTACCCGTCCATGCCTGCAATACTGCTCGGGGGCACCCGGGGTCTTTAACCAATATAGTTGGAGAGTCGCCGTATGACCTAAGCTGTTGATGCGACTTTACCCCCCCCCCCCGAAACTAACACCATACTGGTGTAGGAATATGAAATATAGACCCTTATAAGTCCCTTTAGTTACATCCCTTGTATATTAGGTTGTACACACATTGTATACTGATAACATTGTGTGTGAATTATCTGATTACATTTGTTGATTATTTCATATTAATGTTAACTGTGTTTTGTTTTATATTACAATGATATGACTATATATGTATCCACAGCAGTCTTGTTAAAGTCGCCTAATCCAACAATATAAGCACGATTATTTATATCAGTTAAATGTGTTAGGAATGTTTAACATTGCTTCTGTTTACCTACAGCTGTATGGAATGTTGTAAACAATAAGTACAAAGGTCTGACGTCGCGACAGTGTTTTAACTAAAGTTATTGTACGTGGAAGTCGTGATAGCGTAGTTTTAGTGTATTCTTTCATGCGCGAAAGGTCCGGCGTTCGAGCCCCGCTGGAACCGTTACGAGTGCGCCCTTAAACAAGGCATTTTTATTCCACATGCCTATTCTCTCTCCCTCGTGGCGATGGATTCCATCAGGAATGAGGTCTCGAGAGTGATTAATATAAGTTGTAAGAACTTGTTTCGCAATCGAGCTAAAATTAATTTATATAAAGACATGTACGACTATTTCCTAACATAGCTTTACCTAATAATTGTACGAATGTAACATGCACTAATCCACAGTAAACTCGTATGTTTATAATTTATGAACATACAATAACAGGGTTCGTAGCAGACCCTAATAAATGTATATATATATATATAAGCGGAATGTAGATGTGAGTAAATATGTAATATATATATTATTTTATGTCACACCGAACGATTGTATTCCAGGATTGTCGAAGCGACGGCTTATAATATGTGTTGCTAGGTCATCGTCGCATGGGTATATTTTCATATTCGTGTGAAGCCGGAAACGTTGACTTTGTATAAACATGTAACTAAGAAATGTCATTCATGGATTTGGAAGATATTGTTCAAGCATTTCCAGGCAATGTACTCACAACATAATTTATTCACATCTGATCACTTTAAGGCTAGAAGGCAAATGTGTACATACAAACAAAGTCAAGCAAAACGCCAACGGTGATTTCATTTACATAATGTTCCCTAATTGTATGTGGAAGTCGTGATAGCGCAGTGGATGCGCGATCGATTCACGTGCGAAAGGTCCGGAGTTCGAGCCCCACTGGAGCCGTTACGAGTGTGCCCTTAGACAAGGCATACACATTCAACGTTGCCTCTTCTCTCTCCCTCGTGGCGATGAATGCCATCAGGAATGAGGTCTCGAGAGTGATTAATATAAGTTGTGAGAACTTGTTTCGCCATCGAGCTAAACTAAATTTGTATAAACTACTTGTATGTTGAAACGTGCTATAAAACAAACGTCCGAACTAAATAACTAAACTAAACTAAATTGCAGTAAATTAAACTGGACGGAAATATGATAGGAGACATTCTTTTTCTATACAATGTTAAATTTTACATTTTGTTGAAACCGTTTTTGCCCGCATTAACAATGTGTTATCTTGCCAAAACGTCACCAACTACCTTTGTTTGTGTAGGTTTGACCTATATTGGCGACGAAATTATAAAGATTCTTACATATGGGCATACATCCTAGAGTTAGTAAATATTGTGTCAATGGATGTGTAAACAATGTTTTAACACGGATTTATAATGCCCTTTTGAACTGCACATTTGAATACATTGAACACTAAAACTGCGTGTTCAATACGGTCTCTTGTCTTACTTTATTAATAAAGTATTACCTTCTACAAATGCAATACTCTCACATTTTCTTTTTGTTATTAAGTTATTTTGTTTCAATATATCAGACTGAAGCCGAACTTCGTACACTTAACGTTTTACACATAGACCAACCGTACTGTTTGTGAATTATGTCACTGTACTATAGTTGTACAGCGTTATTTTGTGAATTATGTCACTGTACTATAGTTGTACAGCGTTATTTTGTGAATTATGTCACTGTACTATAGTTGTACAGCGTTATTTTGATCAGACGTTTTAATTTATTTCACTTGTGAACATTATTTTGTTAGTACATTTTAAATGAATGCATAGCGAAATTATATAGCTTTATGAAATGGGCCTACTTATTCGGCGTGGGGTTACGAGAAATGTGAATTAATAATTAAGGAGGACAAGAAATGTGCAGTTTACAATTGAAACACGTTGTACTGTCGGATATCGGTTCCAACGCTAAACTACACCATATAGTTCCTTACAGTCAACTATAATAACAATAGTTATGTTAGAAACACAATGTCCAATGTGACTCATTTTATCACGGTAACATAATGCAATCTGATTAAATAAAACCTCCTCAAACTAACGATATAGTTAGTGATGTGACATTTACCTGTCATCGAACATGAGTAACCATACCTCCGTCACACGTTTGTGACGAAGTTTGTGATGGCAACGTTACAACGTCATTATATTGCCAGTGACGTCATTTCACGTTGTACTCCATATATTCATTAATTCTGAATACAATTGTTATATAGCATATTAAGATACTTATGTTATTCAATAAATGTGAAATTGTATCTTTCTTGTTGTTCTTGTATTAAATATTACTAAAATAACCGTTGCCATGGTTACATAATTATAAGTGTAGAATACAGTATTTGAACAATGTTCAGTTAGTATTAATTATTAAGTTAGAACAGACAGCATAGGTTAGGAATGGTCACTGAAATGACACCCACTTCACCCCTCCACTGTAGACCGCGAGGTATAAGGGCTTGACCTTGCCAGTCAGTCCGGAACACATTCAATTGGGGGATATAAAATAAACACATTCCTTGTCTAGTATTATTTTCTATTCTGTCGATGACCCCTATTATGCGAATGACCCCTATTCAAGTGGGGGATATCAAACCAACGACTTCTTTGTCTAGTATTGTTTTCTATACTGGTATTGACCTAAATACATTTTAAGTGCAATAGGTTTTCTCTATGTCATTGTAAAGAACCATTAATGTACATGGAAGTGATGAATCGCGGGTTAATACTTTCCATCAGGGTATGAACTTCATTGTGCGTGGTTAAAGTTAGCGTGGATGCCTTCAACCTCCACACATTGTAAACATGTAGTTCATATCCAGATGTAAACTATTAACTATAAATAAATGTTATTAATTAAGTGCTTTTATAGACTTTGTTTTGTTATTGGGATGAAGCCAGTCATTTAATGCAAACTTGATTAATGAGCGACATCACTGTTACCTCCATTGGTAGATAAAGTGCGACATGTATAGCTCCAATCCTTGGTTTTTACTGTTATTCCATATTCAGATGTAGTTGTAGGATCTTTGTGATAATACCAAAATCATGTTAATTAATTGATAGCAAATGATTGCCAAGTACACACAGTTCATATACTGCAGACTATATGTCGATATACTTGAGAACGTTGATGAACATTGCTAGCATGTTGTGCATAGGAAGTAGCCTTGGTGCCAGTCTGTCGATTTATAACTTTTTATCTTCTGGAAAAATGACAGTTGATATGATCAGAAACTCAATACGGCCCAATTAATGGTATCGGTGTTAAAATATATTTATTTGACTGACCAGGCAAAATATATCGACGCCTATTCCCAGGCTACAAAGGTAGCATTGATAAATACAGAGGAAATCACTTTCAAGAGTTTACAACAAGTAATAGTAACAAATATTAACCATAACCTGGCGAATATATTGGACGGAATGTGCGTAACGTCGTGTCTAATCAGGATCTATGTTATTTGCTATTCAGACACGTATTTTAGCTCCACTATCCGAATAGCAAACAATATAGAGCCGCACGTTCTGTGTCGTGATAGGCAGGTTAAGGGTCAATATGATTACTAATGATTGAAGTTATAAAATGAACGAGTTATGTTTCCAAGGGCGGCTGCAAATGAATTTCGTCAGGAAATCTCATACGGGTGAGCAGTCCAACGTGTTTCAACATGTTCATACAGGCCGCGTAAATCCCACATTGGCCGAACTAGCTCCATATTGGCCGATCTAAGCCTATATATCAATGTGCTCACGCTCGTATTGGACTTGCAAATGACGTCAATGTGCGGACAATATGCTATAGTTAATTAATAAATAATATATATTAACATGAAATATAGCAACAATGCAGGTATGTATTTATGTTCAAAACATGCTATCCCAGTTGTTGACATAATACAACCGCAATCATAACCACGTGATTTATGACATGATAATTATATGCGCAAACTGAGCACATCTTAAGGCAAAACAATCAATAAGATTCAAACTAATCTTGAAACATAAAGCACACAAAAACATATAGTGTGGTGATATCTTTATTTCGTAATACCACATGTCTGGCCCATGAACAAAGCATCAATACAAAACATTACAAAGTGAAACATGTTTGGTGATATGGCGATGTACACTAATCTCAACGACCAATTATGGGAGAGACATACATTCTTATAAACAAAAACAACGCACAAAAAACCAAAACAACAAGAATTGAGTATTAATCATTGAACACAATATTAACTATTAAGATCTTTTTAGATATTGACAAGTTTCAAGTTTCAAATTTATTGGCATAATCAGCAACTATATTGCCTTTGGTCATTTACGTTACTTACTTATCCCTCTTCGTCCCGTCTGGAACATAGGGCCTTGATTACAGCTTTCCATCCTCTACGGTCATGTGCTTTGTGCTTGGCCTCTCCCCAGGAGATCCCATATGTGCGAAGCTCAGTGTCTAGAGTTCTTCTCCAAGTCGTGGTTGGACGGCCTCGTCTACGCTTCCCGTGGGGGTTCCAGTCGAGTGCCTGTCTTGTGATGTTTGTTGGGTCCCGTCGTAGGGTATACCAAACCCACCGCCACTTCCGCTCCTTGATTGCATCTGGAATTGAGTTGAGTTGAGTTATTCTCCAGAGCTCTTCATTCGAAATTGTCTCAGGCCATCTAATACGGAGGATTTGTCGTAGGCAGGTGTTCACAAAAACTTGGAGTTTCTGGTCTAACGCTTTGGTGTGCTTCCATGTCTCTGAACCGTATAACAGAACCGACTTCACATTGGAGTTGAAGATGGTCAGCTTGGTCTTGGTGAAGATGTTCCTGTTGTTCCAGACTGGCTTCAAGGTGACAAAGACGTGTCGAGCCTTTCCAATCCTGGATTTGATGTCTTCCTCAGTGCCTCCTGTCTTGCTGATAACGATTCTTAGTAAAGTAAAGCTCTCGACATCTTCAATGTGCTATTCCTCCATTTGGATGGGTGTATTGTTGGCTGCGTTGACCCTCATGCTCTTCATTGTCTGGGTGTTGTCTTCCAGTCATGTTTCCCGTGCAACTTTGCTCAGACGCTGTGACTTCTCCTGTATATGTTTGAAGTAGTGGGACAGCAGTCCAATGTCGTCTGCAAAATCCAAGTCCTCTATCGTCTTAACAAAGGTCCACTGCAAACCTCTTGGTATGTCCATGGTTTGGGTGAGCACCCAGTCGGCAATCAGCGAAAAGATCATTGGCGAAAGTAAACAACCCTGTCTAACTCAAGTGGTGACAGTAAAAGGGGGTGATAGGTCGTTGCTATGAATCACCTGACATGTCATACCATCATAGAAACTGCAAAAAACTGACCATTTACAATTATAGAAATATGGCAAAGATATCACAAAACATGTTACAGATATACATATATAAACACATACAATACATTTAAGAAACAGTAGTAATTGACAGGGTATTACTACGTAATGACACAGCTTCTTTGATGTACTTACAAACATTAATCAAATATTTTTTATTTTTGCATGACATGATAGATATACATTTATTTATTGGTGGCCATGTTATGTAAGCCCACATATTTCAATCTTGTATCTCTGTATTCAATTACATTTTGATTGCATAATTTACATAATATATTGTTTCTATCAATAACATTAATCTTCCAAATTGACGTAAACTATCACTAGAAATGTGATCAATATAGTCTTCATAACAGAATGTCAGCTTAAATTTACAATAATAATCAAGTTTCGACATTGTGTTTACTGATGTGTTCCAGTCGTGAACGAACTGGTCGCGTAATCTTACATAGGTAAATAGTTAATATTAGCATCAAAATTGAATCGAACATTTGCAAAACTGAGATGATCAATAATGGAAATAACTCGGCTAGCCCAACATTTACCGTTAACGTTAACATTTGGTAAACAGTGTTTTTTTGCGATAAAACAAACTCGGAATTGAAAGTAGGACTTTCCGAGTCGATCGGTCACGCACTTGTTTACAACCGGAACGCATCACCCGCACTTGTTTACATTTACATACTTGTTTTTTAATTAAATTACTTGATATGTTGATTCATACCTCTGTTAGTGTCTTTTAGGGACATTTCTACATCCCCGCGAGGCGTTCGACATTAGAGGAAGATAGATAGATAGTATTTCATGTTCAAAATATATACGTTGTTTTCTACATCCTCTGTTGTTTCACGCATGCGCGCTGTGCGTGTTTACATTTCCTGTGTTGATAAACAAATTCGCGTATACGACGGTTTAAATTTATTGGAATTTTATCGTTTCTGAGCGACTATTTCGATGTTTGTAAACACACACACACACATTAGTATTTATATATTATCCAAAACATCCTTTATTACGATGTAATGCTGCTTTAAGCCCCATTTCACAGAATACTGGTAAATACTATCAATTTGAGATTGTAGACTCCTGGCATATGTAGGGAACAAAAAATATCGTCAGCAAATAATATCGAATACACGGATAATAAATCCAGATCTTTTTCAGTTAACGAGTTAACATCCAAATTTTCAACAATATCATTAATAAAATATAATAAATAACAAAGGTGATAAGGGCTCACCTTGTCTTAACCCAATTGAAACATCAAAGAAATCTGAACATTTCATATTATTAGACATTTTCACGCAAAATTAAACTCTGTAATAAATACATTTTAGCATGTTAACCATTTTACAGCTTACGTCAGATTGGATTATTTTTTCCCCACAAAGCATCCCGATTTACGGTATCAAAACACGCTGATAATCTATAAATATACACCAAAGCTTGGCATTTTTAGATAATACCTTTTGAATTATTGAGTTTAGCAAATATATAGCATCAGCTGTAGAACGGTTATCTCTAAAACCAAACTGAAAATCATTAAAAACATGCTCAGATTCACACCACTTGTTAATGCGATTAATTAAAATCAAAGAAAATATCTTACCCATGCTGTTAAGTTAAAGAGTTATCTCCCTTCATGGCGTGACATGGAATTTAAACTCCGACAATTATTTGGAATTAAATTAAAAAATAAGGACTTATTTTCGTAAATTTTTGGTGTAATAGAGTTAAAGTGTTGTTTCCTCATGCCACCGAAAGGAAAACATCAGAATAACAATTCTGGGAAGAAAAATAAACGAAAACAAATTTCCCCATTGTGTGCGGACAATAGTGAAAATTCTCGTGCTCAGGACCGTGAACACATTACACGAACTTTGGATACAAATGATCAACACGTACACACGACAGCGCAACATGGAACTGATGAAGTGAGTAAACGTTTGAAGCTTAAAAATCCATCTCCGAGTAGTTACACACCAACAGACTCACCGTATCTAGTAAACATGAACTATACTCCACAAGCATACCCTGGGTCTACCCCTGGTCAGTTTACTACGCCTCAAAGACAGTATACCATACCCTACGTACCAGTTGTCACGCCCGGAGTCGAACCTCCTCCGTGGGCTGTGAGCATGATGGAAGATATACAGAGCATTAAATGTACAGTGGCAAGGATCGAACATGTGGAAAAAACCGTGAACTCTATAAGCTCAAAACTCAATGATCTAGAAATAAAAGTAAGTGCCATTGACAAGCGGGTTATTGATGTCGAAAATGCTAGCGCCTATATAAGTAATCAATATGACCAACAATCGACTGAAACGAAGTCAGTCAGAGCCAATGTTAAAGGTATCCAAGACTCGTGCGCAACCCTTCAAAAACAAATAAGAACACTGGAAACACAACAGGAATCCACAACAGACCAAGTTCTAGATGGTGAATATCGTAATATGAGAGAGAATCTAATATTTTATGGCATTCCTGAAACTCACAGACCACAGCACGGAGATTCTGTTACCACGGAACCCGAAAACAGCGAAGCCCTTGTGAAAGATTTCATCAAAAACTATTTAAAGGTAGATAGTGACAGCATGGCGTTTGACCGTGCACACAGAATGGGCAATCCGGAGTATTCGAAGAAACCCCGCCCAATAGTTGTTAAATTTCACAGTTACTCTGAACGCGAGACGGTTCGAACCACATCAAAGACGACTTGAAGAAAACCAACCATGGTGTGGGAATCCAGCTTCCGAAGGAATGGAGAGAAGCCCGTCGAGATCTGTACCCAGTCATGCAAACCGAAAAGCGCAAAGGACATAAAGTTAAGCTCGTTGCAGACAAACTTTACATCAATGGGCAGCAGTACATGAGGCCGGTATCCTCGGCGCACTAGGGAAGTCATGAAGAGCAGTTGAACATTATTTCGTGGAATATAAATGGACTAATACGTAAATTATCGGATCCAGAATTTCTTGACATTATTTATAATCATGATATAATAATACTGACTGAAACATGGCTGTCACGAAATTCTCATTATAATTTAGACATTCATGGATATTTTGCCTATCACCTATTTGGTAATAAATCGCCCCATACTAAGAAAGGACGTTTCAGTGACGGCATCACTATATATTGTAAATCGTATTTGCAAGAGACGATAACACTAGTGGAAACACACCAAAGTGGCAGTATGTGGTTAAAGCTTTGTAAAAGCCTATTTCATTTTGAAACTGATGTTTATTTATGCGGTATTTATATACCACCACAACAATCAAATGTACTCAGAAACCTTAACAATGATTTTGATGTATTTGAACAAATTGAAACTGATATAGAAAAATATCATGTTCAAGGTAAGGTCCTCCTAATCGGTGATCTAAATTGTAGAACTTCGAATGAACCAGATTATATCGTTTTTGACAGGTTTTTAGACAACAATATTGATGTACAATCTAATGTTTACAGTCAGAGAGTAAACACAGATCACGTGTTAGACGCACATGGTAAACGTCTTATACAACTTTGTCAATCTACTGACTTACTTATATGTAACGGTCGTCTATGTAATGATCAAACTGGCGAGCCTACATTCATTAATAATAATGGTTCAAGTGTTGTTGATTATTGTTTATTGAATAAGAATGACTTTATTTACATTAATAACTTTTGCGTACAACCGCCCAATGATCTATCGGACCATTGCGCATTGAATAGTTGTATACAACGTAAACACAGTAAGGAATGCGAATCACGTGATAATAATACAACCAATGGGAATACTTAGAGTGGGACGATACGCTGACCGATACATTCCGTACACAATTATTGGACAGTAATGACCTACTTCAGCGACTGTCATCAGATTTAAATAACAATACAATAAATGAATCAGTACAGCAGTTCACACAATACATGCATGATAAAGCTTTTAGTGCATTCAGAAAAGTTCGCAAACGGGTTCATAATCTGGCGAGCAATAATATAAGTAAAAATAGAAAGAGGTGGTTTAATAATGATTGTATTGCTGCTAGAAAGCAATTTAATATAGCAAGAAATGCATTTTTAAGAAACAAAACACAAGAAAGTAAATTAATATTTCTAAGTAAAAGGCGTGATTATGTTAATTTAAAGCGTTTGCACAAACGGCAGTTTAATCGTAAGGAAAGCGAACGTATAAATAACTTAGCTAAATCAAATCCAAATGCATTTTGGAAAAATGTAAAAGCTCAATATAAAACAAAAGGTTCAAATATAGATAACGTTTCAATTGAAGATATGTTTACTCATTTTACTAACCTGTACGGCTCGCAACCAGAACATGATCAAGATAATTTTGAAAACACGGACACTCTTATTTATGATAATGACCTAGATACTGAGTTTACTGAGTCGGAGGTAAGAAATGCTGTATTCGCGCAAAATAACTCGAAAAGCCCGGGAACAGATCAATTAATTGCCGAAGTTGTTAAGTATTCGTTCGATATAATCGCGCCTTACCTGACTAAACTATACAATACTATATTTAGCTCTGGGGTTTTCCCACAAAGCTGGGGAGAAGGTATCATTATACCGATATTCAATGGTGGTAATCGTGAAGCCAAACACTTTCGAGGAATCACACTTAATAATATAATTTCAAAAATATATTCAAAACTATTGGTCAATAGATTAATAAAATGGACTGATAAACATGACACACTTATTGATAATCAATTTGGTTTTCAGAAGAATAAATCCACTAGTGACTGTATTTTTATTTTGCATGCCCTTATATGTAAAACTCTTGCTGCCAAGAAAAAACTCTATGTAGCCTACTTGGACTGGCAAATGATGTTTGATATAATTGATAGGGTTTACTTATGGGGGAAACTGCTTAATTCAAATGTTAGCACTAGATTTATAACTGCTCTAAAATCTATGTATACAGTAGTACGATCGTATATTCGCTATGGGTCAAACACGTCTGATTGTATCACATCGAATATTGGCGTAAAGCAAGGAGACCCGTCCAGTAGCATTTTGTGTTTATTTTTTTGAATGATATATTAAATAATATTAATGCAGATCTGAATGGAATAATGAACATTGGTGACCTACAAATATTCTTACTATTATTTGCTGACGATGCTGTTGTGTTTGCGCAAGATCCTGAAGCATTACAATCTATGTTGAACGATATTGAGACTTATTGTAATACATGGGGCTTACGCCTTAATACTAATAAAACAAAATTATGATTTTTGAAAATGGTCGATATTCTCGACATGATTTTTACATATATAATTCACGTATTGATATTGTAGAATCGTTTAAATATTTAGGTGTTCATCTATACAAGAACGGTAATTGGAATCGAACACAAAAACTTGTAGCTAAGCACGCCTCTTTTTCTTTACATAAATTATTTATTGCTTTTAATCAAGTAGACTTCCCATCATCGAGAAAGTTAAGCTTGTTTGATTCTCTTGTCGCACCAATTTTAAACTATTCAGCAGAATTATGGGGCTACCATGATGCACCCGATGTTGAATTAATACTTTCAAAATTTTGCAGAAAAATATTATGCGTAAGGCGCTCAACAAACCTAAATGCACTATATGGAGAACTTGGTTGTCTTCCCATGTCGATACGCAGACAACTACTAATGGTCAAATATTGGTTAAAATTATTGACTTTACCAGAAGATTCCTTACTTTATAAAACTTACCAACTGTTGAAAACTGATGTTCAAAACAAAAATTATCACAACAAAATGAACTGGGCTTATCAGTTAAAAAATATTATCGATACATGCGGACTGTCCTATTTGTGGCAAAACCAGTCAAGAATGCTTATTAATTACAATACTATAAAATCACGCATATTAGACATATATTATCAACGCTGGTATACTGCTATCAATAACTCTGCACGTCTAGAGACATACAGTTTGTTTAAAAATGAATTTATCTTTGAAACTTACCTTGATTTTATTAAAGAAAACAAATACAGAATTGCCCTTAAACGATTTAAAACATCATCGCATGATTTAGCTATTGAGCGTGGTCGTTACCTACACCTGCCACGAAACGAAAGATTATGTATGTATTGTAATTCGAGAATTTTGGAAAATGAATATCATTTCATACTAATCTGCCCACATTATGCAACTTTAAGATCGAAATTTATTAAAAGATATTACCATACCTGGCCGACTATACAGAAATTTATTAATCTCTTGTCATGCAAATCCCAAAAAATCACTATCGATCTTTCCAAATTTATATATTTTGGAAATAAACAATGAACCTAACACCTTTTTATATCATATACATGTATTTGAATACTAATAACCTATAATTATGCTCTTTTGTAAAATTCCATGTCACTGCCTGTTTCTACTGTTTAATTGCTATAAACATATGTCTGTTTTATGCAATAAACTTATTGTATTGTATTGAAAAACTAACGTAATCCCTCTATAATTGGAAGTGTCATTTTTATCTCCCTTTTTGTACAATGGAGCAATGACTCCCTTGGTCCATGCCTCGGGATAGTACATGTATCAAATATGTGATTAAATATCAGACATAAATATGGTGATTATTCGAGTCAATAAAGATATCAGATACATTTTTATCATAATCACAACTTTTATAACAATTTAACATGGAAACAGTTTGTTTGTACTTCTTCTACATTGATTGTTTTGTCTAATTGTTCAACAGTGACTGTATTGCTATGTAAATCATCAATCATCATTGACAAATGATTTACGATGTTCAAGTGCTTTAAAAACGTATACTGATAATTTCCGAATTGTATTTTCATTGTGTAATTGCATTAACGTAACAAATTTAACCATATTAGGTAGACGCCAACCACATATCTGCCTTATTAGAAGTGCGACTTTCACATTTGCTTCGATAACTTCCTCATATTTCAAATTAGGTGCTGCTTCAATGGGTAAACAGTTTGCCGACGTGCTTCCTTTAAAATAGTTAAGCCACTATTGTAACTGTAGTCTATCACAAGATATGCATGAATATTAAAATGTACATAGAAAGAGAGATTACAATACATAATAACAGACGACACTGTATATAAACCCGTGACAATGTTTCCATGGCAACATCTGCAATTACGCCCCAGTTTTTTATATCATCAGAATTAATTGTTTCATAGATCCGTACGAAATACTCATCATGTCGAATGTTCAATATGACACAGGATGTGTGGTTTATGTCGGTGCTGACGGATACTTCTTTAAAGGAGGCTTTCTACAGTATGTGTTTTCATCTCGTATGTCTATTCTCCAACATCCAGCTTAAGGTATACGTGTTGTATATCTACATACACGGTCCATAGATGAACCCAAGAGAGAGAGAGAGAGAGAGAGAGAGAGAGAGAGAGAGATAGAGAGAGAGAGAGAGAGAGAGAGAGAGTGAGAGAGAGAGAGAGAGAGAGAGGAGAGAGAGATAGAGAGGGGGGTATTTAAAAAATATAAATGAAACACGAGTGAGGGGCAGGGTATTTAAATAATATAAATTATTCACGAGAGATCGGCTGGGTATTTAAAGAATATAAATAAATCACGAGAGAGGGGCTATGTATTTAAAAAATATATACAAAACACTAGAGAGGGGCTGGGTATTTAAAGAATATAAACAAAATCACGAGAGAAGGGCTATGTATTTAAAGAAAGAGACAGGCGCTGGGTATTTAAAGAAAATAAATAAAACACGAGAGAGGGGCTATGCATTTAAATAATGAGTCATGGGACAAGGGCTGGGTATTTAAAGAATATGAATGAATCACGAGACAAGGCTGGGTATTTTCAGAATATAAATGAATCACGAGAGAGGGTCTGGGCATTTAAAGAATATAAATGAGTCACGAGACAGGGGCTGGTATTTAAAGAATATAAATTAGTCACGAGAGAGGGGCTGGGTATTTAAGGAATATAAATGAATCACGAGAGAGAGGTTATGTATTTAAAGAACATGGATGAATCACGAGATATATTTAAAGAATATAAATGAATCACGAGAGAGGGGCTGGTATTTAAAAAATATTAATGAGTCACGGGAGAGTTGCTGAGTATGTGAAGAATATAATTGAATCACTAGAGTGGGGCTATGCATTTTAAAGAATATAAATGAGTCACGAGAGGGCTGCTATGTATTTAAAAAATATAAATGAGTCACGAGACGGGGGCTGGTATTTAAAGAATATAAATGAGTCACGAGAGAGGGGCTGGGTATTTAAGGACTATAAATGAATCACGAGAGAGGGGTTATGTATTTAAAGAACATGGATGAATCACGAGACAGGGGTATTTTCAGAATATAAATGAATTACGAGATAAGGGCTGTGTATCTAAAGAATATAAATGAGTCACGAGAGAGGGTCTGGGTATATAAAGAATATAAATGAATCACGAGAGATGGGCTGGTTATTTAAAGAATATAAATGAGTCACGGAAATGAGGCTATGTTTTTAAGGAATATAAATGAATCACGAGCGAGGAGCTGGGTAATTAAAGAATATAAGTGAATCAGGAGAGACGGGCTGGGTATTTAAAGAATATAAATCAGTCACGAGATAGGGGCTGAGTATATTTAGAATATAAATGAATCACGAGAGAGGAACTATACATTTAAATAATATAAATGAATAACGATCGAGGGGCTATTTATT
This sequence comes from Archivesica marissinica, assembly GCA_014843695.1. Classification (NCBI taxonomy): domain Eukaryota; kingdom Metazoa; phylum Mollusca; class Bivalvia; order Venerida; family Vesicomyidae; genus Archivesica; species Archivesica marissinica. The sequence continues at coordinate 86,216,423 of CM026397.1, read as the reverse complement.
AAAGGAATATAAATAAGTCACGTGACAGGGACTGAGTATTTTGAGAATATAAATGAATCACGAGAACGGGGCTGGGTATTTATAGAATATAAATGAGTCACGAGAGAGGGGTTGGATATTTTTAAGAATATAAATGAATCACGAGAGTGAAGCTATGTATTTAAAGAAAGAGACAGACGCTGGGTATTTAAAGAATATGAATGAATGACGGAATAGGGGCTGGGTAGTTAAAGAATATAAATGAGACACGAGACTGGGGATGGGTAGTTAAAGAATATAAATGAGACACGAGACTGGGGATGGGTAGTTAAAGAATATAAATGAGACACGAGACTGGGGATGGGTAGTTAAAGAATATAAATGAGACACGAGACTGGGGATGGGTAGTTAAAGAATATAAATGAGACACGAGACTGGGGATGGGTAGTTAAAGAATATAAATGAAACACGAGTCTGGGGATGGGTAGTTAAAGAATATAAATGAAACACGAGTCTGGGGATGGGTAGTTAAAGAATATAAATGAGACACGAGACTGGGGATGGGTAGTTAAAGAATATAAATGAGACACGAGACTGGGGATGGGTAGTTAAAGAATATAAATGAGATACGAGACTGGGGATGGGTAGTTAAAGAATATAAATGAGATACGAGACTGGGGATGGGTATTTATAAATGTAAATGAATCAGGAGATAATGACTGGGTATATAAAGAATGTAAATGAGTCTCGAGAGAGGGGCTGGGTATATAAAGAATGTAAATGAGTCTCGAGAGAGGGGCTGGGTATTTAAATAATATATATGAATTCACCATCCCTTTCCTCATTCAAATCGCAATTAAAGAGTGACGTCACAAAATTCCCAAAATATATTTACTTAAATGACCGCAAATGGCAAGTCTCTCATGCTCGACTCCGTACTAATTGTAGCTCATTAAACCAACATTTGTTCACCAACAAATTTCTCCATCACCCCTCTGTCAATGTGGTCATCCTGAGAGAAATCATCATTTATTCATTTAATGTATCTACTAAAATGACATCAGAGTTCGTCTCTTAGCAACTACTTCTAAATATTGTACCATACCACTATGCACTCTATTACACGGAGACCGGAACCCTAGCGTTGAACTCAACGCACACATATTTGAAGCAGTCCAAAACTACATCCGGGAAAACAGACGAGTTTCATGAGCATCTGTTCACTAAATGTAGCAAGCTTGCTCCTCCCATTGAACTATCCGAATTAATACATCATATTCCCCCATCTTCTATCCGTTCCCCTATCGCCTGAGTCAATCTTAATTTCAACGTACTAATTTATATATACTGAATATTTCAGATACCATTAAAACGCTGTAATACTGTAATTACAATATGCATCTAATTATAGGAGAAGACTAGCGTGGGTTCTAGTTTGTCGATATTTCACTTTTTAACTTCTCGCAAAATGACAGCCTGGGGAAACTGGATTTCCGATCGTAGCGCCATCTACTTACACCCACTTTTATGAGGGTGTATATTTGAAGAACGACAATTATTCTCTACAAGATAATATCGCTAAATATAGAAACGGAATTATATCGGAAATCATCGATCAGGCACGATTATACACGATCATTTCCGAATATACACGAATGTTCCCGTAGACTCATTTACATTGCAAACATATAATGTTTCAGTGTTACATCAACGAGATGGCGGATTTTAAATATTACAATTAGATGGCAATGGATCGATTCGGCGTAATTGAACTAAGGACGACTTAAATATTCAGTAAATATGTCAAATCAGACGCACATTGTACTTTTTAAAAATATTTATCGTTCCGTTGACCCGTAAACAATGGCGGCCATTATAAAGTTGTATCAACATTGCAGTGTCTCGCTTTCGATTCAAGTACGTCACTAATTAAGTCACGTGCTAATAGGTATGTTAATAGGATTAATGTACATCTGTTCGTCTATGGTCACGCCGACCATTTGTACATCTGTTCGTCTATTGCCACGCCGCCCATTAGTACATCTGTTCGTCTATAGTCACGCCGCCCATTAGTACATCTGTTCGTCTATGGTCACGCCGCCCATTAGTACATCTGTTCGTCTATAGTCACGCCGCCCATTAGTACATCTGTTCGTCTATGGTCACGCCGCCCATGTATACGTCGGTTCGACTATCTCGAATGTCAGAGTCACATAAACTACATATAAGCAATGATTGCAACATTATAGAGTTGGTGAAGTATTATGGAGTTGGTGAAGTATTAAAGAGCAGCGCGCCTTAAATATATTGCTCATATCTTCTAGAATTACGATTTTTAAAAGCAATTTGCCAAATAATACGTACACAAATACCACTCTCGTACCAGTAGCGTCATGTATCGATGATGAAGAAATAATTTAGTCGATGAAATGGTCCCGGGGGACCATAGAATTGTCGGAAATCCTTGATTGAATAGATGTTAGCCGAGATAGTTCCGAATAATGCCTTAGTTACGGAAATTCAATTTGGGACAGTTAATGGATTATTTAACTAAGAAGGTCCGTTGACAATAGCGTCTCTATTGGCATGGAATCAATTTATTGGAAGCTGTGTAATCTGGTTTATCTTTGTGTTAAGACATAACTAACTTTATTCAGGTCATTATTGTGATGTATTGCGCTTATTATACCATACGTAGTTGATCACTGGGGAAAATGCTGTTTTAAATAAGAAATTGACGTCATTTTGTTTAGATAAATTTAATTTGTGCCAAACAAGGTGATACAGAAAACCAGATTACGTAAAACATTACGTATATGCGATAATATGTGGCGTATGACATGCTCTTATATCAAGCATACGTCTACATTACCTATATGCGATACTAAGTGGTGTAGGACGTCCCCTGATAGTTAGTATAAGTTTACATGACGTATTTGTGATACTATGTGGCGTACGACGTCCTCTGATATCTGGTATAGTTATACATGACGCATATGCGATACTATGTGGCGTATGACGTCCTCTTATATCAAGTATATGTCTACATGACGTATCTGTGATACTATGTCGCGTATGACGTCCTCTTAAATCTAGTATAAACATACATGGCGTATTTGCGATGCTATGTGGCGTATGACGTCCACTTATATCAGGTATAAGTCTACATGGCGTATCTGTGATACTATGTGACGTATGACGTTCTCTTATATCATGCATAAAGTCTGCATGGCGTAGATGAGATACTATGTGACGTATGACGTTCTCTTATATCATGCATAAAGTCTGCATGGCGTAGATGAGATACTATGTGACGTATGACGTTCTCTTATATCATGTATAAAGTCTGCATGGCGTAGATGAGATACTATGTGACGTATGACGTTCTTTTATATCATGCATACAGTCTACATGGCGTAGATGAGATACTATGTGACGTATGACGTTCTCTTATATCATGCATAAAGTCTGCATGGCGTAGATGAGATACTATGTGACGTATGACGTTCTCTTATATCATGTATAAAGTCTGCATGGCGTAGATGAGATACTATGTGACGTATGACGTTCTTTTATATCATGCATACAGTCTACATGGCGTAGATGAGATACTATGTGACGTATGACGTTCTCTTATATCATGCATAAAGTCTGCATGGCGTAGATGAGATACTATGTGACGTATGACGTTCTCTTATATCATGTATAAAGTCTGCATGGCGTAGATGAGATACTATGTGACGTATGACGTTCTTTTATATCATGCATACAGTCTACATGGCGTAGATGAGATACTATGTGACGTATGACGTTCTCTTATATCATGCATAAAGTCTGCATGGCGTAGATGAGATTCATCGGCACACTGAGCTTGGTACTAGATTTAACCTTCTGTAATAACTGAGCATACAATAAAACATACACTACACTACTAATATACAATACAGTTATATCATTACTACAACAAAACGCATGCACATTTTCCCCATTGTGTTGATTTTCTCACGGTATGACTCTAATGTAGTAATGTGATTACACTACAACATATCAGAACCACGTGACATCATCTCCTCCCACATGAATTGAATTACGACTGGTAATGCATCTTCACATCACGTTGCAGGCACATATTTTACACATATTTTCGCAACATTCAGGTCCTATATATCCGTCTAGGATGACGCCCTCATTCGCATATATGTTTGCCTATGGTAACTCCCCTTTTGTGAATCTGTTTGTCTATAGTAACGCCCCCGTGTTTATATCTGTTCGTCTATGGTGACGCCCCGTTCGTATATATGTTCGTCTATGTTGCCTCCCCTTTTGTACATCTGTTCGCCTATGGTGATGCCCCCGTTCGTATAAATGTTCGTCTATGTTGCGTCCCCTTTTGTACATCTGTTCGCCTATGGTGATGCCCCCGTTTGTATATGTGTTCCCTATGGTGATGCCCGGTTCGTATATCTATTCGTCTATGGTGACGCCACCGTTCATGCATATGTACGTCAATAGTGACTCCCCCGTTCATTTATGTGTTCGTCTATGGTGACTCCCCGTTCGTCTTTTCGTCTATGGTCACGACGCCCATTTGTACATACGTTCTTTATTGTCACGCGCCCATTTGTACATCTGCTAGTCTATGGACACGCTCCCGTTTGTTCATTTGCTCGTCTATGGTCATGCCGCCCGTTCTTACATCTGTTCGTCTATTGTATCGCCGCCCGTTCGTACATATGTTCGTCTATGGTCACGCCACCAGTTCGTACATCTGTTCGTCTATGGTCACGCCCCCATTTATACGTCTATGGTCAAGCCGCCCTTTCGTACATCTGCTCGTCTATGGTCACGCCTCCGTTTCGTACATCTGTTCGTCTATGGTCACGCCGCCCGTTCGTATATATGTTCGTCTATTGTCACGCCGCCCGTTCGTAAATATGTTCGTCTATGGTCACGCCGCCCGTTCGTACATATGTTCGTCTATGGTACCGCCGCCCTTTCGTACATCTGTCAGTCTATGGTCACGCCGCCCGTTCGTACATCTGTTCGTCTATGGTCACGCCGCCCGTTCGTACATCTGTTCGTCTATGTTCACGTCACCCTTTTGTACATCTGTTCGTCTATGGTCACGCCGAACTATATACTTCCGGGGCCACCATGGTACTATATACTTCCCGGGCCACCATCCTACTATATACTTCCAAGGCCACCATCCTACTACATACTTCCCGGGCCACCATCCTACTATATACTTCCCAGGCCACCATCCTACTATATACTTTCGGGTCACCATCCTACTATATACTTCCCGGGCCACCATCCCACTATATACTTCCCGGGCCACCATCCTACTATATACTTCCCGGGCCACCATCCTACTATACTTCCCAGGCCACCATCCTACTATATACTTCCCAGGCCACCATCCTACTCTATACTTCCGGCCACCATCCTACTATATACTTCCCGTGCCACCATCCTACTACATACTTCCCGGGCCACCATCCTACTATATACTTCCCGTCCACCATCCTACTATATTCCCGTCCACCATCCTACTAATACTTCCCAGGCCACCATCCACTATATACTTCCCGGCCACCATCCTACTATATACTCCCCCACCATCCTACTATATACTTCCCGGGCCACCATCCTACTATATACTCCCGCCACCATCCTACTATATACTTCCCGGCCACCATCCTACTATATACTTCCCGCCACCATCCTACTATATACTTCCAGGGCCACCATCCTACTACATACTTCCCGGCCACCATCCTACTATATCTTCCCAGGCCACCATCCTCTACATACTTCCCGTGCCACCATCCTACTATATACTTCCAGAGCCACCAACCCACTATATATTTCCCGTGCCACCATCCTACTATATACTTCCAGGGCCACATCCTACTATATACTTCCCGTCCACCATCCTACTATGTACTTCCCGGGCCACCATCCTACTATATACTTCCCGGGACACCATGCTTCCCGTGCCACCATCCTACTATATACTTCCCGGGCCACCATCCTACTATATACTTCCCGGGCCACCATCCTACTAAATACCTCCCGGGCCACCATCCTACTATATACCTCCCGGCCCACCTTCCTACTATATACTTCCCGGGCCACCATCCTACTACATATTTCCCGGGCCACCATCCTACTATATACTTTCCGGGCCACCACCGTACTATATACTTCCCGGACCACCACATTAATATATACTTCCCAGGCCACCATCCTACTACATACCTCCCAGGTAACCATCATACTATATAATTCCCGGGCCACCATCCTTCTACATACTTCCCGGGCCACCACCCTACTATATATTTCCCGTTTGGCCACCATCCTACTATATACTCCCCCACCATCCTACTATATACTTCCCGGGCCACCATCCTACTATATACTTCCCGCCACCATCCTACTATATACTTCCCGGGCCACCATCCTACTATATACTCCCGTCCACCATCCTACTATATACTTCCCGGGCCACCATCCCACTATATACTTCCCGGGCCACCATCCTACTATATACTTCCCGGGCCACCATCCTACTATATACTTCCCGGGCCACCATCCTACTATATACTTCCCGGCCATCATCCAACTATATACTTCCCGGGCCACCATCCTACTACACTTCCCGGCCACATCCTACTATATACTTCCCGGGCCACCATCCTACTATATACTTCCGGGCCACCATCCTTCTATATACTTCCCGGGCCACCATCCTACTTCATACTTCCCAAGAGACCATCCTACTATATACTTCCCAGGCCACCATCCTACTATATACTTCCCAGGCCACCATCCTACTATATACTTCCCGGCCACCATCCTACAACCCCGGCCACCATCCTACTATATACCTCCCGGCCACCATCCTACTATATACTTCCCAGGCCACCATCCTACTATATACTTCCCAGGCACCATCCTACATATACTTCCCAGGCCACCATCCTACTATATACTTCCAGGCCACATCCTACTACATACTTCCCGGCCACCATCCTACTACATACTTCCCACACCACCACAACCCGGCCACCATCCTACTATATACTTCCCGGCCACCATCCTACTAATACTTCCCAGGCCACCATCCTACTACATACTTCCCGGCCACCATCCTACAAACCCCAAACCCCGGCCACCATCCTACTAATACTTCCAGCCACCATCTACTACACTTCCCGGCCACCATCCATACTATATACTTCCCGGGCCACCATCCTACTATATACTTCCCGGGCCACCATCCTACTACATACTTCCCAGGACACCATCATACTATATACTTCCCGGGCCACCATCCTACTATATTCTTCCCGTGCCACCATCCTACTATATACTTTCCGGGCCACCATCCAACTATATACATCCCATACCACCATCCTTCTATATACTTTCCGGGCCACCATCCTACTACATGCTTCCCGGGCCACCATCCTACTATATACTTACCGGGCCACCATCCCACTATATACTTCCCAGGCCACCATCCCACTATATACTTCCCGTGCCACCATCCTACTATATACTTCCAGGGCCACCATCCTACTATATACTTCCAGGGCCACCATCCTACTATATACTTCCAGGGCCACCATCATACTATATACTTCCCGGGCCACCATCCTACTATATACTTCCCGGGCCACCATCCTACTACATACTTCCCAGGACACCATCCTACTACATACTTCCCGGGCCACCATCCTACTTCATACTTCCCGGACCACCATCCTACTACATACTTCCCGGGTCACCATCCTACTATATACTTCCAGGGCCAGCATCCTACTACATACTTCCCGGGCCACCATCCTACTACATACTTCCCGGGCCACCATCCTACTACATACT
>CM026397.1:86191016-86207551 GCA_014843695.1 Archivesica marissinica | reverse complement strand
ACCATCCTACTACATACTTCCCGGGCCACCATCCTACTTCATACTTCCCGGACCACCATCCTACTACATACTTCCCGGGTCACCATCCTACTATATACTTCCAGGGCCAGCATCCTACTACATACTTCCCGGGCCACCATTCTACTACATACTTCCCGGGCCACCATCCTACTACATACTTCCCGGGCCACCATCCTACTACATACTTCCCAGGACACCATCCTACTACATACTTCCCAGGACACCATCCTACTACATACTTCCCAGGACACCATCCTACTACATACTTCCCGGGCCACCATCCTACTACATACTTCCCAGGACACCATCCTACTACATACTTCCCAGGCCACCATCCTACTACATACTTCCCGGGCCACCATCCTACTACATACTTCCCGGGCCACCATCCTACTACATACTTCCCAGGACACCATCCTACTACATACTTCCCAGGCCACCATCCTACTACATACTTCCCGGGCCACCATCCTACTACATACTTCCCGGGCCACCATCCTACTACATACTTCCCGGGCCACCATCCTACTATATACTTCCGGGCCACCATCCTACTACATACTTCCCGGGCCACCATTCTACTACATACTTCCCGGGCCACCATCCTACTACATACTTCCCGGGCCACCATCCTACTACATACTTCCCGGGCCACCATCCTACTATATACTTCCCGTGCAACCATCCTACTACATACTTCACAGGACACCATCCTACTACATACTTCCCGGGCCACCATCCTACTGTATACTTCCCGGGCCACTATCCTACTATATACTTCCAGGGCCACCATCCTACTATATACTTCCAGGGCCACCATCCTACTGTATACTTCCCGGGCCACCATCCTACTATATACTTCCAGGGCCACCATCCTACTATATACTTCCCGGGCCACCATCCTACTGTATACTTCCCGGGCCACCATCCTATTATATACTTCCAGGGCCACCATCCTACTATATACTTCCCGGGCCACCATCCTACTACATACTTCCCAGGTAACCATCCTACTACATACTTCCCGGGCCACCATCCTACTACATACTTCCCGGGCCACCATCCTACTACATACTTCCCGGGCCACCATCCTACTACATACTTCCCGGGCCACCATCCTACTACATACTTCCAGGCCACCATCCTACTACATACTTCCCGGGCCACCATCCTACTATATACTTCCCGGGCCACCATCCTACTATATACTTCCCGGGCCACCATCCTACTATATTCCCGGCCACCATCCTACTATATACTTCCCGGGCCACCATCCTACTATATACTTCCCGGGCCACCATCCTACTATATACTTCCCGGGCCACCATCCTACTATATACTTCCCGGGCCACCATCCTACTATATACTTCCCGGGCCACCATCCTACTACATACTTCCCAGGACACCATCCTACTACATACTTCCCGGGCCACCATCCTACTACATACTTCCCAGGCCACCATCCTACTATATACTTCCAGGGCCACCATCCTACTACATACTTCCCGGGCCACCATCCTACTATATGCTTCCCAGGGCCACCATCCTTCTACATACTTCCCGTGCCACCATCCTACTATATACTTCCAGAGCCACCAACCCACTATATATTTCCCGTGCCACCATCCTACTATATACTTCCAGGGCCACATCCTACTATATACTTCCCGTCCACCATCCTACTATGTACTTCCCGGGCCACCATCCTACTATATACTTCCCGGGACACCATGCTTCCCGTGCCACCATCCTACTATATACTTCCCGGGCCACCATCCTACTATATACTTCCCGGGCCACCATCCTACTAAATACCTCCCGGGCCACCATCCTACTATATACCTCCCGGCCCACCTTCCTACTATATACTTCCCGGGCCACCATCCTACTACATATTTCCCGGGCCACCATCCTACTATATACTTTCCGGGCCACCACCGTACTATATACTTCCCGGACCACCACATTAATATATACTTCCCAGGCCACCATCCTACTACATACCTCCCAGGTAACCATCATACTATATAATTCCCGGGCCACCATCCTTCTACATACTTCCCGGGCCACCACCCTACTATATATTTCCCGTTTCCACCATCCTACTATATACTTCCCGAGCCACCAACCCACTATATACTTCGCGGGCCACCAACCGACTATATTCTTCCCGTGCCACCATCCTACTATATACTTTCCGGGCCACCATCATACTATATACTTCCCGGGCCACCATCCTACTATATACTTCCCGGGCCACCATCCTACTACATACTTCCCAGGACACCATCATACTATATACTTCCCGGGCCACCATCCTACTATATTCTTCCCGTGCCACCATCCTACTATATACTTTCCGGGCCACCATCCAACTATATACATCCCATACCACCATCCTTCTATATACTTTCCGGGCCACCATCCTACTACATGCTTCCCGGGCCACCATCCTACTATATACTTACCGGGCCACCATCCCACTATATACTTCCCAGGCCACCATCCCACTATATACTTCCCGTGCCACCATCCTACTATATACTTCCAGGGCCACCATCCTACTATATACTTCCAGGGCCACCATCCTACTATATACTTCCAGGGCCACCATCATACTATATACTTCCCGGGCCACCATCCTACTATATACTTCCCGGGCCACCATCCTACTACATACTTCCCAGGACACCATCCTACTACATACTTCCCGGGCCACCATCCTACTTCATACTTCCCGGACCACCATCCTACTACATACTTCCCGGGTCACCATCCTACTATATACTTCCAGGGCCAGCATCCTACTACATACTTCCCGGGCCACCATCCTACTACATACTTCCCGGGCCACCATCCTACTACATACTTCCCGGGCCACCATCCTACTACATACTTCCCAGGACACCATCCTACTACATACTTCCCAGGACACCATCATACTACATACTTCCCAGGACACCATCCTACTACATACTTCCCGGGCCACCATCCTACTACATACTTCCCAGGACACCATCCTACTACATACTTCCCAGGACACCATCCTACTACATACTTCCCGGGCCACCATCCTACTACATACTTCCCGGGCCACCATCCTACTACATACTTCCCAGGACACCATCCTACTACATACTTCCCAGGCCACCATCCTACTACATACTTCCCGGGCCACCATCCTACTACATACTTCCCGGGCCACCATCCTACTACATACTTCCCGGGCCACCATCCTACTATATACTTCCCGGGCCACCATCCTACTACATACTTCCCGGGCCACCATCCTACTATATACTTCCGGGCCACCATCCTACTACATACTTCCCGGGCCACCATTCTACTACATACTTCCCGGGCCACCATCCTACATACTTCCCGGGCCACCATCCTACTATATACTTCCCGGGCCACCATCCTACTATATACTTCCCAGGCCACCATCCTACTATATACTTCCCGGGCCACCATCCTACTACATACTTCCCAGGACACCATCCTACTACATACTTCCCGGGCCACCATCCTACTATATACTTCCCGGGCCACCATCCTACTATATACTTCCCGGGCCATCATCCTACTACATATTTCCAGGACACCATCCTACTACATACTTCCCGGGCCACCATCCTACTACATACTTCCGGGCCACCATCCTACTACATACTTCCCGGGCCACCATCCTACTACATACTTCCCGGGCCAGCATCCTACTACATACTTCCCGGGCCACCATTCTACTACATACTTCCCGGGCCACCATCCTACTATATACTTCCCGGGCCACCATCCTACTACATACTTCCCAGGCCACCATCCTACTATATACTTCCCAGGCCACCATCCTACTATATACTTCCCGGGCCACCATCCTACTACATACTTCCCGGGCCACCATCCTACTATATGCTTCCCAGGGCCACCATCCTTCTACATACTTCCCGTGCCACCATCCTACTATATACTTCCAGAGCCACCAACCCACTATATACTTCGCGCGCCACCAACCCACTATATACTTCCCGTGCCACCATCCTACTATATACTTCCCGTGCCACCATCCTACTATATACTTCCCGTCCACCATCCTACTATGTACTTCCCGGGCCACCATCCTACTATATACTTCCCGGGACACCATGCTTCCCGGGCCACCATCCTACTATATACTTCCAAAGCCACCAACCCACTATATACTTCGCGCGCCACCAACCCACTATATACTTCTCGTGCCACCATCCTACTATATGCTTCCCGGGCCACCATTCTTCTGTATAATTCCGGGGCCACCATGGTACTATATACTTCCCGGGCCACCATCCTACTATATACTTCCCGGGCCACAATCCCACTAAATACTTACCGGGCCACCATCCTACTATATACTTACCGGGCCACCATCCTACTATACAAATCCCGGGCCACCATACCACTACATACTTCCCGGGCCACCATCCCACTATATACTTCACGGGCCACCATCCTACTACATACTTCCCAGGCCACCATCCTACTACATACTTCCCGGGCCACCATCCTACTACATACTTCCCGGGCCACCATCCTACTACATACTTCCCGGGCCACCATCCTACTACATACTTCCCGGGCCAGCATTCTACTACATACTTCCCGGGCCACCATCCTACTATATACTTCCCGGGCCACCATCCTACTATATACTTCCCGGGCCATCATCCTACTACATACTTCCCGGGCCACCATCCTACTACATACTTCCCAGGACACCATCCTACTATATACTTCCCGGGCCACCTTCCTATTATATACTTCCCGGGCCATCATCCTACTATATACTTCCCGGGCCATCATCCTACTATATACTTCCCGGGCCACCATCCTGCTATATACTTCGCGGGCCACCATCCTACTTCATACTTCCCGGGCCACCATCCTACTACATACTTCCCGAGCCACCACCGTACTATATACTTCCCGGGCCACCATCCTACTACATACTTCCCGAGCCACCACCGTACTATATACTTCCCGGGCCACCATCCTACTACATACTTCCCGGGCAACCATCCTACTACATACTTCCCGGGCCACCATCCTACTATATACTTTCCGGGCCACCACATTAATATATACTTCCCAGGCCACCATCCTACTATATACTTCCCGGGCCACCATCCTACTATATACTTCCCGGGCCACCATCCTACTATATACTTTCCGGGCCACCATTAATATATACTTCCCAGGCCACCATCCTACTATATACTTCCCGGGCCACCTTCTACTATATACTTCCCGGGCCACCTTACTAATACTTCCCGGGCCACCTTCCTACTATATACTTCCCGGGCCACCATCCTACTATATACTTCACGGGCCACCATCCTACTATATACTTCCCGGGCCACCATCCTACTATATACTACCCAGGCCACCATCCTACTATATACTTCCCGGGCCACCATCCTACTATATACTTCCCGGGCCACCTTCCTATTATATACTTCCCGGGCCACCTTCCTACTCTATACTTCCCGGGCCACCATCCTACTATATACTTCACGGGCCACCATCCTACTATATACTTCCCGGACCACCACATTACTATATACTTCCCGGACCACCACATTACTATATACTTCCCTAGCCACCACCGTACTATATACTTCCCGGACCACCACATTACTATATACTTCCCGGACCACCACATTACTATATACTTCCCGGACCACCATCCTACTATATACTTCCCGGACCACCACATTACTATATACGTCCCAGGCCACCATCCTACTATATACTTCCCAGGCCACCATCCTACTACATACTTCCCGAGCCACCACCGTACTATATACTTCCCGGACCACCACATTACTATATACTTCCCGGACCACCACATTACTATATACTTCCCGGACCACCACATTACTATATACTTCCCAGGCCACCATCGTACTATATACTTCCCGGGCCACCATCCTACTATATACTTCCCGGACCACCACATTACTATATACTTCCCGGACCACCACATTACAATATACTTCCCGGACCACCATCCTACTATATACTTCCCGGACCACCACATTACTATATACTTCCCGGACCACCACATTACAATATTCTTCCCGGACCACCATCCCACTATATACTTACCGGGCCACCACCGTACTATATACTTGCCGGGCCACCACCGTACTATATATCTCCCAGGCCACCATCCCACTATATACTTCCCAGGCCACCATCCTACTATATACCTCCCAGGCCACCATCCCACTATATGCTTCCCAGGCCACCATCCCACTTTATACTTCCCGGGCCACGATCCTACTATATACCTCCCAGACCACCATCCCACTATATACTTCCCAGGCCACCATCCCACTATATACTTCCCAGGCCACCATCCTACTATATACTTCCCGGGTCACCATCCTACTACATACTTCCCGGTCCACCATCCCACTATATACTTCCCGGGCCACCATCCCATTATATACTTCCCAGGCCACAATCCCACTGTATACTTCCCGGGCCACCATCCAACTATATATTTCCCGGGCCACCATTCTACTATATACTTTCCGGGCCACTATCCTACTATATTCTTCCCGGGCCACCATTCTACTATATACTTCCCGGGTCACCATCCTACTATATACATCCCGGGTCACCATCCTACTATACACTTCCCGGGCCACCATCCTACTATATACCTCCCGGGTCACCATCCTGCTATATACCGTCCGGGCCACCATCCAGCTATATATTTCCCGGGTCACCATCCTACTATATACATCCCGGGTCACCATCCTACTATACACTTCCCGGGCCACCATCCTACTATATACCTCCCGGGTCACCATCCTACTATATACCGTCCGTGCCACCATCCAACTATATATTTCCCGGGCCACCATTCTACTATATACTTCCCGGGCCACCATCCTACTCCATACTTCCCGGGCCACCATCCTACTATATACTTCATGGGCCACCATCCTACTACATATTTCCCGGGTCACCATCCTACTATATACTTCCCGGGCCACCATCCTAGTATATACCTCCCGGGCCACCATCCTACTATATACTTCCCGGGCCACCATCCTAGTATATACCTCCCGGGCCACCATCCTACTCTATACTTCCAGGGCCACCATCCTAGTATATACCTCCCGTCCACCATCCTACTATATACTTCCCTGGCCACCATCCTACAATATACTTTCCGGGCCACCATCCTACTATATACTTCCCGGGCCACCATCCTAGTATATACCTCCCGGGCCACCATCCCACTATATACTTCCCGGGCCACCATCCTAGTATATACTTCCCGGGCCACCATCCTACTATATACTTCCCGGGCCACCATCCTACTATATACTTCCCGTGCCACCATCCTACTACATACTTCCCGGGCCACCATCCTAGTATATACTTCCCGGGCCACCATCCTACTACATACTTCCCGGGCCACCATCCTAGTATATACTTCCCGGGCCACCATCCTACTACATACTTCCCGGGCCACCATCCTAGTATATACTTCCCGGGCCACCATCCTACTATATACTTCCCGGGCCACCATCCTACTATATACTTCCCGGGCCACCTTCCTACTATACACTTCCCGGGCCACCATCCTACTATATACTTACCGGGCCACGATCCTACTATACAAATCCCGGGCCACCATCCTACTATATACTTCCCGGGCCACCTTCCTACTATACACTTCCCGGGCCACCATCCTACTATATACTTCCCGGGCCACCATCCCACTATATACTTCCCGGGCCACCATCGTACTATATACATCCCAGGCCATCATCCCACTATATACATCCCGGGCCACCATCCTACTATATACTTCCCAGGCCATCATCCTACTATACAAATCCCGGGCCACCATACCACTACATACTTCCCGGGCCACCATCCTACTATATACTTCCCGGGCCACCATCCTACTATATACTTCCCGGGCCACCATCCTACTATATACTTCCCGGGCCACCATCCTACTATATACTTTCCGGGCCACCATCCTACTATATACTTCCCAGGTAACCATCCTACTATATACTTTCCGGGCCACCATCCTACTATATACTTCCAAGGCCACCATCCTACTATATACTTCCAAGGCCACCATCCTACTATATACTTCCCTGGCCACCATCCTACTATATACTTCCCAGGCCACCATCCTACTATATACTTCCCAGGCCATCATCCTACTATATACTTCCCGGGCCACCATCCTACTACATACTTACCGAGCCACCATCCTACTATATACTTCCCAGGCCATCATCCTACTATATACTTCCCGGGCCTTCATCCTACTATATACTTACCGAGCCACCATCCTACTACATACTTCCCAGGCCATCATCCTACTATATACTTCCCGGGCCACCATCCTACTATATACTTCCAAGGCCACCATCCTACTACATACTTCCCAGGCCATCATCCTACTATATACTTCCCGGGCCACCATCCTACTATATACTTCCAAGGCCACCATCCTACTACATACTTCCCAGGCCATCATCCTACTACATACTTCCCAGGCCATCATCCTACTATATACTTCCCGGGCCACCATCCTACTATATACTTCCCGGGCCACCATCCTACTATATACTTCCCAGGCCACCATCCTTCTACATACTTCCCGTGCCACCATCCTACTATATACTTCCGGGCCACCATCCTACTATATATTTCCCGTGCCACCATCCTACTATATACTTCCAGGGCCACATCCTACTATATACTTCCCGGCCACCATCCTACTATGTACTTCCCGGGCCATCATCCTACTATATACTTCCCGGGTTGTGCCACCATCCTACTATATACTTCCCGGGCCACCATCCTACTATATACTTCCCGGGCCACCATCCTACTAAATACCTCCCGGGCCACCATCCTACTATATACCTCCCGGCCCACCTTCCTACTATATACTTCCCGGGCCACCATCCTACTACATATTTCCCGGGCCACCATCCTACTATATACTTTCCGGGCCACCACCGTACTATATACTTCCCGGGCCACCATATTAATATATACTTCCCAGGCCACCATCCTACTACATACCTCCCAGGTCACCATCATACTATATAATTCCCGGGCCACCATCCTTCTACATACTTCCCGGGCCACCACCCTACTATATATTTCCCGTTTCCACCATCCTACTATATACTTCCCGAGCCACCAACCCACTATATACTTCGCGGGCCACCAACCGACTATATTCTTCCCGTGCCACCATCCTACTATATACTTTCCGGGCCACCATCATACTATATACTTCCCGGGCCACCATCCTACTATATACTTCCCGGGCCACCATCCTACTACATACTTCCCAGGACACCATCATACTATATACTTCCCGGGCCACCATCCTACTATATACTTCCCGGGCCACCATCCTACTATATACTTCCCGGGCCACCATCCAACTATATACATCCCATACCACCATCCTTCTATATACTTTCCGGGCCACCATCCTACTACATGCTTCCCGGGCCACCATCCTACTATATACTTACCGGGCCACCATCCCACTATATACTTCCCAGGCCACCATCCCACTATATACTTCCCGTGCCACCATCCTACTATATACTTCCAGGGCCACCATCCTACTATATACTTCCCGGGCCACCATCCTACTATATACTTCCAGGGCCACCATCATACTATATACTTCCCGGGCCACCATCCTACTATATACTTCCCGGGCCACCATCCTACTACATACTTCCCAGGACACCATCCTACTACATACTTCCCGGGCCACCATCCTACTTCATACTTCCCGGACCACCATCCTACTACATACTTCCCGGGTCACCATCCTACTATATACTTCCAGGGCCAGCATCCTACTACATACTTCCCGGGCCACCATCCTACTACATACTTCCCGGGCCACCATCCTACTACATACTTCCCGGGCCACCATCCTACTACATACTTCCCGGGACACCATCCTACTACATACTTCCCAGGACACCATCATACTACATACTTCCCAGGACACCATCCTACTACATACTTCCCGGGCCACCATCCTACTACATACTTCCCGGGACACCATCCTACTACATACTTCCCAGGACACCATCCTACTACATACTTCCCGGGCCACCATCCTACTACATACTTCCCGGGCCACCATCCTACTACATACTTCCCAGGCCACCATCCTACTACATACTTCCCAGGCCACCATCCTACTACATACTTCCCGGGCCACCATCCTACTATATACTTCCCGTGCAACCATCCTACTACATACTTCACAGGACACCATCCTACTACATACTTCCCGGGCCACCATCCTACTGTATACTTCCCGGGCCACTATCCTACTATATACTTCCAGGGCCACCATCCTACTATATACTTCCAGGGCCACCATCCTACTGTATACTTCCCGGGCCACCATCCTACTATATACTTCCAGGGCCACCATCCTACTATATACTTCCCGGGCCACCATCCTACTATATACTTCCCGGGCCACCATCCTATTATATACTTCCAGGGCCACCATCCTACTATATACTTCCCGGGCCACCATCCTACTACATACTTCCCAGGTCACCATCCTACTACATACTTCCCGGGCCACCATCCTACTACATACTTCCCGGGCACATCCTACTATATACTTCCGCACATCCTACTAATACTTCCAGGGCACCATCCTACTATATACTTCCCGGGCCACCATCCTACTACATACTTCCGGGCCACCATCCTACTATATACTTCCCGGGCCACCATCCTACTATATACTTCCCGGGCCACCATCCTACTATATACTTCCCGGGCCACCATCCTACTATATACTTCCCGGGCCACCATCCTACTATATACTTCCCGGGCCACCATCCTACTACATACTTCCCAGGCCACCATCCTACTATATACTTCCCAGGCCACCATCCTACTATATACTTCCCGGGCCACCATCCTACTACATACTTCCCGGGCCACCATCCTACTATATGCTTCCCAGGGCCACCATCCTTCTACATACTTCCCGTGCCACCATCCTACTATATACTTCCAGAGCCACCAACCCACTATATACTTCGCGCGCCACCAACCCACTATATACTTCCCGTGCCACCATCCTACTATATACTTCCCGTGCCACCATCCTACTATATACTTCCCGTCCACCATCCTACTATGTACTTCCCGGGCCACCATCCTACTATATACTTCCCGGGACACCATGCTTCCCGGGCCACCATCCTACTATATACTTCCAAAGCCACCAACCCACTATATACTTCGCGCGCCACCAACCCACTATATACTTCTCGTGCCACCATCCTACTATATGCTTCCCGGGCCACCATTCTTCTGTATAATTCCGGGGCCACCATGGTACTATATACTTCCCGGGCCACCATCCTACTATATACTTCCCGGGCCACAATCCCACTAAATACTTACCGGGCCACCATCCTACTATATACTTACCGGGCCACCATCCTACTATACAAATCCCGGGCCACCATACCACTACATACTTCCCGGGCCACCATCCCACTATATACTTCACGGGCCACCATCCTACTACATACTTCCCAGGCCACCATCCTACTACATACTTCCCGGGCCACCATCCTACTACATACTTCCCGGGCCACCATCCTACTACATACTTCCCGGGCCACCATCCTACTACATACTTCCCGGGCCAGCATTCTACTACATACTTCCCGGGCCACCATCCTACTATATACTTCCCGGGCCACCATCCTACTATATACTTCCCGGGCCACCATCCTACTACATACTTCCCGGGCCACCATCCTACTACATACTTCCCAGGACACCATCCTACTATATACTTCCCGGGCCACCTTCCTATTATATACTTCCCGGGCCACCATCCTACTATATACTTCCCGGGCCATCATCCTACTATATACTTCCCGGGCCACCATCCTACTATATACTTCGCGGGCCACCATCCTACTTCATACTTCCCGGGCCACCATCCTACTACATACTTCCCGAGCCACCACCGTACTATATACTTCCCGGGCCACCATCCTACTACATACTTCCCGAGCCACCACCGTACTATATACTTCCCGGGCCACCATCCTACTACATACTTCCCGGGCAACCATCCTACTACATACTTCCCGGGCCACCATCCTACTATATACTTTCCGGGCCACCACATTAATATATACTTCCCAGGCCACCATCCTACTATATACTTCCCGGGCCACCATCCTACTATATACTTCCCGGGCCACCATCCTACTATATACTTCCGGGCCACCATTACTATATACTTCCCGGCCACCATCCTACTATATACTTCCCGGGCCACCTTCTACTATATACTTCCCGGGCCACCTTCTAATACTTCCCGGGCCACCTTCCTACTATATACTTCCCGGGCCACCATCCTACTATATACTTCCCGGGCCACCATCCTACTATATACTTCCCGGGCCACCATCCTACTATATACTTCCCAGCCACCATCCTACTATATACTTCCCGGGCCACCATCCTACTATATACTTCCCGGGCCACCATCCTACTATATACTTCCCGGGCCACCATCCTACTATATACTTCCCGGGCCACCATCCTACTATATACTTCCCGGGCCACCATCCTACTATATACTTCCCGGACCACCACATTACTATATACTTCCCGGACCACCACATTACTATATACTTCCCTAGCCACCACCGTACTATATACTTCCCGGACCACCACATTACTATATACTTCCCGGACCACCACATTACTATATACTTCCCGGACCACCATCCTACTATATACTTCCCGGACCACCACATTACTATATACGTCCCAGGCCACCATCCTACTATATACTTCCCAGGCCACCATCCTACTACATACTTCCCGAGCCACCACCGTACTATATACTTCCCGGACCACCACATTACTATATACTTCCCGGACCACCACATTACTATATACTTCCCGGACCACCACATTACTATATACTTCCCAGGCCACCATCGTACTATATACTTCCCGGGCCACCATCCTACTATATACTTCCCGGACCACCACATTACTATATACTTCCCGGACCACCACATTACAATATACTTCCCGGACCACCATCCTACTATATACTTCCCGGACCACCACATTACTATATACTTCCCGGACCACCACATTACAATATTCTTCCCGGACCACCATCCCACTATATACTTACCGGGCCACCACCGTACTATATACTTGCCGGGCCACCACCGTACTATATATCTCCCAGGCCACCATCCCACTATATACTTCCCAGGCCACCATCCTACTATATACCTCCCAGGCCACCATCCCACTATATGCTTCCCAGGCCACCATCCCACTTTATACTTCCCGGGCCACGATCCTACTATATACCTCCCAGACCACCATCCCACTATATACTTCCCAGGCCACCATCCCACTATATACTTCCCAGGCCACCATCCTACTATATACTTCCCGGGTCACCATCCTACTACATACTTCCCGGTCCACCATCCCACTATATACTTCCCGGGCCACCATCCCATTATATACTTCCCAGGCCACAATCCCACTGTATACTTCCCGGGCCACCATCCAACTATATATTTCCCGGGCCACCATTCTACTATATACTTTCCGGGCCACTATCCTACTATATTCTTCCCGGGCCACCATTCTACTATATACTTCCCGGGTCACCATCCTACTATATACATCCCGGGTCACCATCCTACTATACACTTCCCGGGCCACCATCCTACTATATACCTCCCGGGTCACCATCCTGCTATATACCGTCCGGGCCACCATCCAGCTATATATTTCCCGGGTCACCATCCTACTATATACATCCCGGGTCACCATCCTACTATACACTTCCCGGGCCACCATCCTACTATATACCTCCCGGGTCACCATCCTACTATATACCGTCCGTGCCACCATCCAACTATATATTTCCCGGGCCACCATTCTACTATATACTTCCCGGGCCACCATCCTACTCCATACTTCCCGGGCCACCATCCTACTATATACTTCATGGGCCACCATCCTACTACATATTTCCCGGGTCACCATCCTACTATATACTTCCCGGGCCACCATCCTAGTATATACCTCCCGGGCCACCATCCTACTATATACTTCCCGGGCCACCATCCTAGTATATACCTCCCGGGCCACCATCCTACTCTATACTTCCAGGGCCACCATCCTAGTATATACCTCCCGTCCACCATCCTACTATATACTTCCCTGGCCACCATCCTACAATATACTTTCCGGGCCACCATCCTACTATATACTTCCCGGGCCACCATCCTAGTATATACCTCCCGGCCACCATCCCACTATATACTTCCCGGGCCACCATCCTAGTATATACTTCCCGGGCCACCATCCTAGTATATACTTCCCGGGCCACCATCCTACTATATACTTCCCGTGCCACCATCCTACTACATACTTCCCGGGCCACCATCCTAGTATATACTTCCCGGGCCACCATCCTACTACATACTTCCCGGGCCACCATCCTAGTATATACTTCCCGGGCCACCATCCTACTACATACTTCCCGGGCCACCATCCTAGTATATACTTCCCGGGCCACCATCCTACTATATACTTCCCGGGCCACCATCCTACTATATACTTCCCGGGCCACCTTCCTACTATACACTTCCCGGGCCACCATCCTACTATATACTTACCGGGCCACGATCCTACTATACAAATCCCGGGCCACCATCCTACTATATACTTCCCGGGCCACCTTCCTACTATACACTTCCCGGGCCACCATCCTACTATATACTTCCCGGGCCACCATCCCACTATATACTTCCCGGGCCACCATCGTACTATATACATCCCAGGCCATCATCCCACTATATACATCCCGGGCCACCATCCTACTATATACTTCCCAGGCCATCATCCTACTATACAAATCCCGGGCCACCATACCACTACATACTTCCCGGGCCACCATCCTACTATATACTTCCCGGGCCACCATCCTACTATATACTTCCCGGGCCACCATCCTACTATATACTTCCCGGGCCACCATCCTACTATATACTTTCCGGGCCACCATCCTACTATATACTTCCCAGGTAACCATCCTACTATATACTTTCCGGGCCACCATCCTACTATATACTTCCAAGGCCACCATCCTACTATATACTTCCAAGGCCACCATCCTACTATATACTTCCCTGGCCACCATCCTACTATATACTTCCCAGGCCACCATCCTACTATATACTTCCCAGGCCATCATCCTACTATATACTTCCCGGGCCACCATCCTACTACATACTTACCGAGCCACCATCCTACTATATACTTCCCAGGCCATCATCCTACTATATACTTCCCGGGCCTTCATCCTACTATATACTTACCGAGCCACCATCCTACTACATACTTCCCAGGCCATCATCCTACTATATACTTCCCGGGCCACCATCCTACTATATACTTCCAAGGCCACCATCCTACTACATACTTCCCAGGCCATCATCCTACTATATACTTCCCGGGCCACCATCCTACTATATACTTCCAAGGCCACCATCCTACTACATACTTCCCAGGCCATCATCCTACTACATACTTCCCAGGCCATCATCCTACTATATACTTCCCGGGCCACCATCCTACTATATACTTCCCGGGCCACCATCCTACTACATACTTCCCGGGCCACCATCCTACTACATACTTCCCAGGCCACCATCCTACTATATACTCCCGGGCCACCATCCACTACATACTTCCCAGGACACCATCCTACTATATACTTCCCGGGCCACCATCCTACTACATACTTCCCGGGCCACCATCCTACTACATACTTCCCAGGTCACCATCCTACTATATACTTCCCGGGCCACCATCCTACTACATACTTCCCGGGCCACCATTCTACTACATATTCCCGGGCCATCCTACTACATACTTCCCGGGCCACCATCCTACTACATACTTCCCAGGCCACCATCCTACTACATACTTCCCAGGCCACCATCCTACTACATACTTCCCAGGACACCATCCTACTACATACTTCCCGGGCCACCATCCTACTACATACTTCCCAGGACACCATCCTACTACATACTTCCCAGGCCACCATCCTACTACATACTTCCCGGGCCACCATCCTACTACATACTTCCCGGGCCACCATCCTACTACATACTTCCAGGACACCATCCTACTACATACTTCCCAGGCCACCATCCTACTACATACTTCCCGGGCCACCATCCTACTACATACTTCCCGGGCCACCATCCTACTATATACTTCCCGGGCCACCATCCTACTATATACTTCCCGGGCCACCATCCTACTATATACTTCCCGGGCCACCATCCTACTACATACTTCCCGGGCCACCATCCTACTATATACTTCCCGGGCCACCATGA